>JAJAGP010000158.1:0-199855 GCA_025084515.1 Ancistrus triradiatus
AACACTAAATATAAATGAAAACATCTGCATCATGCTTCATGTTTTAATAATTTATTACGCTTTTTCACCACCGCCTCAATTCCCAACCAATATTCGTGCTCCTCAGCTCGTTCAACACCGCTGACACCACTGCTTTATCATATGTCATCAAAAACTACTACAAATCAGGACATTTTATCCATTATGTGTTACTATCAACTTGTAAAATGTGATAGAACAAGGTTTGGATTAAAAATCAAATTGTTATTTATCCTATTACATCTAAAAACTCATCAGCTTACTACAAAAGCTTTTCTGTAGCATATAATGCAGTTATGTGTAAGTTCAACAATAAAATCACACCATGGAGGTGAAATAAAGGCTTATGATTCCCAATTGAGTTATTTTACTATTGGTGTTTTTACAACCCCAAATCAGAAAAGCTGGGGTGGTATTCAAAATGCACGTATAAAATATTAAAAAATAAATTGCTGGGTTTAATGGCAGATTATATCATTCTAATCATGATTTGGTCCACGAAAGTCTGAGTCTTTGAGGAGCAATGGTGTGCAGTGGATCTTCAGTTTATCAACAAATGTGTAAAAAAAAACGTATTGAAACGTTTAAAATCAATGTTCCTCAAAGTAAGGCTGGAATGGATTCCTTCCTCTATAGTGTATAAATATCATTAATCCATTCAAGGAATCTGGCGATCTTCCAACATTTTGGGGTTAAAATGTGAAAAAAAAAATAATACAGTGGTACCTCGGTTCCCTACCACCTTGGACCTCGATGAATTCGGTTCTGCATTTTGACTAGAAAACTCGATTCATTACACAGTGATTCAGGCACACAATAGCTTTCAGAGAAGATCTCTGCAATTGTTGTCATGTTTTTCTTTATTTTAATATCTACAGTATTGCATTCTCAGTGCAAATAAGTCTTCTCATATCCTAAAAAGGTTCGTTTGTAAGAGTCAACTGAAAGCAAAACAGGAATTGAATGCTCCAGAACACAGGCTGCAATTAGCTTAGCATCTATGCTAGTGCCCAGAGTTCATCAATAGAGTAAGTGTTTTGCTTTTACTTTTCAATTTGAATCCATTAATCACTAAATTACAAGACATTTTACAACACTTTATTATAAAATGATCTTTGTGTCATTAACATCATTAACTTACTTATCATAGTTTCCTTTCCATATCTCCGCTATGGTACACTAGAGGCCGCTCTACCAAACACTCCTTAAACTCCTCAGTTCATGATACATAACTTATGATGGATTTGTCGGAAAGTATCCCATTCGTAATTCAGGGAGCACCTGTACAATACAACTCCATTAATGCACATAATGCCTTGCACAGTGTGGATTTTCTGAGGGTCTGGAACAGATTCATTCAATTTACATTATGGGAAAATTTGCTCGGTACTAGTCGTTTTCGGTTCTCGACATGTTTCTGGAATGAATAAACAGTGAGAAGTGAGGTACAACAATCAAACCATTTTCCACCTGTAGACAGATAAAGAATGTTGGGAATAACTGGCCTGTGTACACTACTGAAAAAATCAACATCTGGTGTACCTTGTGCAGTTATGAACAAAAATACTGTACCTCGTACGTGTTTTCAAGGAACGGTTTGGGCTTCTCTGAAGTCTTCCCATCTTTGACACACAGATCACTGTGTGTAAACAATTAAAAAAATTTTTGAGAGAGAAACAATTTATATTAAATTATTCAAGTAACTGGGAAAGTCCCCATTTATACTAACATATAGTTGACAGGAAAAGTTAATGAACCCTTTGTGATTATCTGTATTATTTGATCAAAATTAGAGGCCATTTGAAATTCCACATACAGTGGAATTTAAGACTAGCCTCGAGGTACAGTGGGGCAAAAAAGTATGTAGTCAGCCACTGATTGTGCAAGTTCTCCTACTTAGGAAGATGAGAGAGATCTATACTTTTCATCATAGGTACACTTCAACTATGAGAGACAAATGAGAAAAAAATCCAGGAAATCACATTGTAGGATTTTTAAAGAATTTAATTGTAAATTATGGTGGAAAATAAGTATTTGGTCAATAACAAAAGTTCAGCTCAGTACTTTGTAACATAACCTTTGTTGGCAATGACAGAGGTCAAAAGTTTTCTGTAAGTCTTCACCAAGTTTGCACATACTGTAGCTTGTATTTTGGCCATTGCTGTTCTCCATGCAGATCTCCTCTAGAGCCAGTGATGTTTTGGGGCTGGTGGGGTCGCTTGGCAACACGGACTTCTCCAACTCCTCCACACTTTTTCATGGGGTTGAGGTCCTGGAGACTGGCTAAGCCACTCCAGGACCTTGAAATGCGTTTTAACGGAGCCACTCCTTCATTGCCCGAGCGGTGTGTTTGGATCACTGTCATGCTGGAGAGATCCAACCACGTTCCATCTTCAATGCTCTCAACTGATGGAAGGAGGTTTTTGGCTTAAAATCTCACTATAATGGCCCATTCATTATTCCCCGTTAACACGATCAGTCCTCCTGTCCCCTTTTGCAGAAAACAGCCCCAAAGCTGATGTTTTTCCTTTTCCTCCACCCCCTGCTTCACAGTAGGTATTTTGCCTCAACCTCAGCATTCTTCTTTCTCCAAACACGGCGAGTTGAGTTTTTTAACCAAAATGTTCTATTTTGGTTTTGTCTGACCACATGATATTATCCCCAATCCTCTTCTGGATCACCATAAGCTCTCTGTCAAACCTTCAACGGGCCTGGACATGTTACTGGCTTTAAGCAGGGGACAAAACGCCTGGCACTGCAGGATCGAAAGTCCCTCTTCTGGCATAAGTGTGTTAACTGATGGTAGCCTTTGTTACTTAACTTTGGTCCCAGCTCTCTGCAGTCATTTCATCCGTCCCTTCATGTTGTTCTGAGATTTTTTGCTCACCGGTCTCATGATCATTTTGACCCATGGGAGAGATCTTGGCAGATCGGGGATATTATTAATGGATCTCTCAATGCATGTCTTCTATTTTCTTAACAATTGTCCCACATGTGATTTATTCCACACCAATCCTGCTGCCTATTGTAGATTCACTCTTCCCAGCTTGGTGCGGCTACACGGTGTCTTCATGGTGTCCTTGACAGCCTTTGGTTCTTGGCAATGTTTAGTTTGGGAGTCTGACTGTTTGAGGGCTGTTGGGACAAAGTGTCCTTTAATACAGATACGAGGTCAAACATGTGGCCATTAATACGGTACAGGGTGGAGGACATAAGAGCTTCTTAAAGAAAGAAGTTACAGATCGTGAGAGCCAGACCTTTAGCTTGTTTGTGGGTGACCAAATACTATTTTCCCCCATGATGTACCTTAATTTTTTTTTAAATTCCCTTCAATGTCAGGTCAAGTCAAGGTCAGATTTATTTATATATCGCTTTTTAACAATGGAGCATTGTCTCAAAGCAACTTTAAAGTTAATTATCTCCTAATAACTACGTCCAATCCCAAATGAGCAAGCCTAGGGCGACAGTGGTAAGGAAAAACTCCCTAAGTGTTATGAGGAAGAAACCTTAGGAGGACCAAGACTCAAAATGGGACCCAACCTCCTTGGGCGGTGTAGATGATAAATCTAAGAATGAAATAAAGTCATGGAGTCATACTTCAAAATAAAATGAGAAATATGCACATCGGCATTAAGTAGTCCGATACACAGTCACTCTAGGATCCTGAGTCCAAGCAGGGAAGTTGTTGGCGGCACTTCGACCCCCAGATAACTGGAGCAGGGTGAGGGTTACTGCCCTCCAGTGTGGCCTGGGTATGATGGGGCTGGAGCTGATGACGGAAGCAGCTTGAGTGAACCTGAAGCGGATCAACATCATGTGTGGGGCAGGAACTGGTAGCAGAACACAGCTTGGAGAGAAAACAGAAAATGTAATTAGTTATTGATTAAGAGCACAGTGTCTATTAACAATCACTGATGCCATGTCAATCACTGATGCCAAGTGTAGCATGAGACCCGGCAGCATTAGCTATAGCAGCATAGCTAGAAAGAGGAGAACTGGTATGTAACACAGCCAAGAGGGATCACATGAGACATCGGCAACCCCACGGGAGGCAGAAGACAGCAACCCAATGTCTCTGATGACCATAAGACTCTTTGACTATGAACCCCCAGCTCTGCCCTTAGTCTAAGGCAAGGATGCACGAGTCACGATCACGAGGACCGAAGCCCAGTTCAGCCAGACCCGACACTCCTGGCTAACGGACAAGGCAGGCCGGCAGGCCAAACATGACTCCAGACGCCGGCCCCAGTGACCCGAGTCATCCCAGGCTAAGTCTAACCAAAAGCCTGTGTAAATAAGTATGTCTTTAGCCTAGACTTAAACATTTGGAGAGTGTCTGAGTCTCGAATGAAAGTGGGTAGTTTATTCCATAGTTGGGGGGCCATGTATGAGAAAGTCATTCCCCCTGCTATGATTTTTTTTATTCTAGGAACTAAAAGACCCTGCACCCTGCGAACGAAGTAGACGAGCTGGATTGTAAAACTCTAAGAGTTCACTCAGATAATGTGGGGCCAGGCCATGTAGAGCTTTATAAGTTATAAGAAGCATTTTGTAATCAATGCGGAATTTAACTGGTAACCAGTGTAGTGATGGTAGAACAGGAGTGATATGATCAAATTTTGTAGTTTGTGTTGGCACTCGGGCAGCTGCATTCTGAACTAACTGAAGTTTATTTATAGATTTACTAGAGCATCCAGTAAGTAAGGCGTTACAGTAATCCAACCTTGAAGTTATAAACGCATGAACAAGTTTCTCTGCATCATTAAAAGAGAGGATATTTCTAAGTTTTGCGATATTACGTAACTGGAAGAAAGCAATTTGAGTGATGCTGCTAATATGCGCATCAAAGGAGAGATCTGAATCAAATGTGACCCCTAAGTTTTTTACATATGGACTGGACAATACTGGAGAGCCAATCTAGATTTAGGACAGATGTAGCCAACCTGTCTCTCACAGCCTTGGGTCCCACTAATAGAACCTCAGTTTTATCTGAGTTAATTAAGAGAAAAATAAATAACATCCAATCTTTTATTTCCTTTACAGAGGCCTCAATTTTGTTGATTGTAAGGCTGTCATTAGGTTTGGCTGATATGTACAGCTGTGTATCATCTGCATAGCAGTGGAAACTAATGCCATGTTTACGAATAACTGAGTCTAGTGGCAGCATGTACAGAGAGAATAAAAGCGGGCCAAGCACTGACCCCTGAGGCACGCCATACTTCACTTTTGAGAGCTTAAAGCGTAGATTATTTATATGAACAAACTGGTACCGGTCGGTTAAGTAGGTTAAACCAAGAAAGTGCTAATCCCTTAACACCAAAAGTATTTTCTAGTCTGTTTAGTAAAACATCATGATCTATAGTGTCAAATGCTGCACTTAAATCTAACAGAACAAGAAAAGAAACACATCCCTTATCTGAGGACATTAACAAGTCATTTAGTACCCTAATTAGTGCTGTTTCAGTACTATGATGGGGCCTGAAGCCAGACTGAAATGTTTCATAAATATCATTCCTTTGGAGGTGACTACAGAGCTGCTGATAGACGGCTTTTTCTAAGATTTTAGACAGAAACGGTAGATTTGAAATTGGTCTATAATTAGATATCACACAAGGGTCAAGACTGGCTTTTTTAATCAGTGGCTTGATAACAGCAGAGTTAAAGGATTTGGGGACATAACCAAAGGTAAGGGATGAATTTACAATAACTAACAGTGGCTCTATAATACTAGGTATTACTTGTTTGAGTAAACGTGTAGGAATTGGATCTAATAAACATGTTGATGACTTAGACGAGCTGATCAGTGCGGATAGTTCAGTATTAGTAATTGGGGTAAAAGATTCTAGTCTTGATTTACAGATCATTAAACAGATGTCTTCACTAGTGCTGCATCTGGAAGGTTTCTGAATAGTTTGGTGATGTGATGAGCATTGAGTTTGATGCCTAATGTTTTCTATCTTATCATTAAAGAAAGTCATGAAATCATTACTGTTAAAATTACACAGAATGGGAGAATCACTTTCTGTAGGGTTTTCTGTTAATTTGGAGACTGTATTAAAGAGAAATCTTAGATTATTGTTATTTTTCTCTATGATTGAAGAGAAGTATGCAGCTTAGCTTTAGTGAGGGCATGCTTATACTCTGCCATGCTGTCCCTCCAAGCAATCTTAAACACCTCCAATTTACTATGTCTCCACTTGCGCTCTAAATGCCGTGTTCTTTGCTTTAAGGTACGGGTGTGGTCCATATACCATGGTGCTAGCCTTTTTGTTTACGTTTGACCCTAGCAGGGACAGTCGTGTCCAGGGTTGAGCGAAGCACACATTCTAATTGCTCATTTACACACTCAAGGTGATTGATCTTCGTAGGTGTATTAAATTTTTAAGTCTGGTAGGTTTTTAATAAACGCAGCTGGAGTAGCAGATGTGATAGTGCGCTTGGTGTGATAACGAGGCAGAAGGATTTTATTTATTAGAGATAGCTCAAATACTAAAAGATAGTGATCTGAAATCGAATCACAATGTGATTTCCTGGATTTTTTTTCTCCTTTTGTCTCTCATAGTTGAAGTGTACCTATGATGGAAATTACAGACCTCTCTCATCTTTCTAAGTAGGAGAACTTGCACAATCAGTGGCTGACTAAATACTTTTTTGCCTCACTGTAACCTTGTGTATTGATATAACCTCGTGTCTGTCATTGAAATTACCATTGATGCTGATAGCTACGTTAAGTAAACCAAATAAACAAACACTGAAACCTGTAGACAAAGTTTTCACCTGCACCCCAGAAAATTGCCACGTTCAGTCTCCATGTGTGAATGAGCCAAAATTACCCACGAAAATCTGACAGATGTGAAATGGGCTTTTGGTTATGGAACAATTATAATTAAGGAAACCATGTATCTGTTTTTGCTTTCACACATCATTCATGTTTAAAGCTAATGAACTGAAATATTGAAAAATATTAAATTTTTTATTTTTTTTTCATAAAATTAGCTATTTGAGATCATAAAGATATAGGAATCAGGGTTACACTACATATCCAGTGGATTGATGTGATTAAAAGTTGCTGTTGTAATTCTTTTAATAAAAGACAACAAACATTAGTACCAGCATCACAATACAAAGTAACACTATGACCACTCAAAAAACAGCTATAACAGTTTGTTTTTTTAATTTTCATTGGGTGGGCAGATGAGATCTCTGTGTGGACAATGCCCACCACAGCCCTCCTATAGACATGTCCCTGTCCTCACTATGTCTGCAAGGGTTTCCTCCCACAGTGTGCAATGTGCTGCTGTCTCCTAATGCACATGGACTAAAGCAGAACCTGGAGCTGTTACAGCAATATTGACAGACCTGAGCCTGACAATATCAAAAAGACTAAAACACGTATCTTTCAGAAAAGACACAGATCTCTGGGAAACATGCCACAGTTTACTTTAGTGGCACACAATAGAAAACAGCTGAGACTATTTAATTAGGATTAAATTAATTAGGATTAAAACCTGGTTCTAACGGAAGTTTTACTTTCACAGAGAATGAACTGACAGAGAATGCATGCACAGAATTCTACACAATTAAACACCATATTTGGGAACAAATTTCACACTGGCCAGGCATCACCCTGCCTCAAGCCGTGGCCCAGTATCTAAATGTTTTGGGTACATTTGGTTCTAATCAGATACATAACATGACCTTCATATAGAAAATTCAAACACAATATGAAAACAATTTACAAATGTGTCCAAGATATGGCATGATTAAGCAAAAACATGATACAGAAGTAACCTTGTGGATTTTGATGCAAAGTGCTAAAATGCTTAATCGTCAAGCAACCATTAAATTACCCATTCAATTTTATTACAGATAACAATTCACTCACTTTAACTACACATGTTCATGGCATATCAGGCAGAGCTACAGGAAGAAATGACTGCCAAGCCAGATTCTAGCCAATGGGACATGATCTGTGTTGTGATGGACCTGTGTCTTTATTTGTACCACTGCTCAAGCAACAGTAGGGTCATTATGCTAGCATAAAAGAGGGACCAATGGCTTAACCTCTCTAGACTCTCTCACAGAGAGAAAATGCTGTGGCCCCAGTGCAACAATGATGTTTAAATGCTCTCTAAACACAGTGGTGCTTGAATGTTTGTGAACCCTTTAGAATTTTCTATATTTCTGCATAAATATGACCTAAAACATAATCAGATTTAACACAAGTACTAAAAGTAGATAAAGAAAACCCAGTTAAATAAATGAGACAAAAATATTATACTTGGTCATTTATTTTTTGAGGAAAACAATCCAATATTACATATAAGTGAGTGGCAAAAGTATGTGAATCTCTAGAATTAGCAGTTAATTTGAAGGTGAAATTAGAGTCAGATGTTTTCAATCAATGGGATGACAATCAGGTGTGAGTGTGCAGCCTGTTTTATTTAAAGAACAGGGATCTATCAAAGTCTGTGGAAATGTATCATGGCACAAACAAAGGAGATTTCTGACAACCTCAGAAAAAGAGCTGTTGATGCTCATCAGGCTGGAAAAGGTTACAAAACCATCTCTAAAGAGTTTGGACTCCACCAATACACAGTCAGACAGATTGTGTACAAATGGAGGAATTTCAAGAACCATTGTTACCCTCCCCAGGAGTGGTCGACCAACAAAGATCACTCCAAGGGTAAGGTGTGTAATAGTTGGTGAGGTCACAAAGGACCCCAGGGTAACTTCTAAGCAACTGAAGGCCTCTCTCACATTGGCTAATGTTCATGAGTCCACCATCAAAAGAACCCTGAACAACAATGGTGTGCATGGCAGGGTTGCAAGGAAAAAGCCACTGCTCTCCAAAAAGAACATTGCTGTTCGTTTGCAGTTTGCTAAAGATCACTTGGACAAGCCAACAGGCCATTGGAAGTGTTTTGTGGATGGATGAGACCAAAATAGAACTTTTTGGTTTAAAAGAAAAGCGTTATGTTTGGAGAAAGGAAAACACTGCATTCCAGCATCAGAACCTTATCCCATCTGTGAAACATGGTGGTGGTAGTATCATGGCTTGGGCCTGTTTTGCTGAATCTGTTTCAGAACAGCTTGCCATCATTGATGGAATGATGAATTCTGTATTATATCAGAGAATTCTAAAGAAAAATGTCAGGACATCTGTTCATGAACTGAGTCTCTAGAGAAGGTGGGTCATGCAGCAAGACAACAACCCTAAGCACACAAGTCGTTCTACCAAAGAATGGTTAAAGAAGAATAAAGGTAATGTTTTGGAATGGCCAAGTCAAAGTCCTGACCTTAATCTAATCAAAATGTGGTGGAAGGACCTGAAGCGAGCAGTTAATGTGAGGAAACCCACCAACATCCCAGAGCTGAAGCTGTTCTATATGGAGGAATAGGCTAAAATGTCACAAGCCGGTGTGCAGGACTGATCAACAGTTACCAGAAACGTTTAGTTGCTGCACAGTGGGGTCACACCAGATACTGAAAGAAAAGGTTCACATACTTTTGCCACTCACTAATATGTAATATTGGATCATTTTCCTCAATAAATAAATGACCAATTATAATATTTTTGTCTCATTTGATTAACTGGGTTCTCTTTATCTACCTTTAGGACTTGTGTGAAAATCTGATGATGTTTTAGGTCATATTCATGCAGAAATATAGAAAATTCTAAAGGGTTCACAAACTTTCAAGCACCACTGTAAAGGAATGCAATGTGGCACCTAATGTAAAAATTAGGATCAAGCACGCTTACTGGCTTACATGCTTACGCTTAAAAGCTTGAACTGTAAGAAATGAAAAGGCAGGCTTGCTGAGTGCATCAAAGTCAAGTAACGTCAATTCTGATTTATTTATACAGCGCTTTTTACAACAGAGCATTGTCTCAAAGCAACTTTACAATTTTAGATTATCGTCTAATATCTATGGCCAATCCCAAATTGAGCAAGCCTATTTAGATATTTTTAAGTTTAGCAATATTACGTAAATGAGAGAAAGCTATCTGAGTGATGTTGCTAATGTGCGAATCAAAGGAGAGATCATAATTCTCAATTTTGTTGATTGTAAGGCTGTCATTTGTTTTGGCTGATATGTACAGCTCTGTGTCATCTGCATAGCAGTGGAAACTAATGCCATGTTCACAAATAATTGAACCTAGTGGCAGCATGTTCAGAGAGAATAATAGTCGGCCAAGCACAGACCCCAGAGGCACACCATACTTCACTTTTGAGAGTTTAGAGCGTAGATTATTTACATGAACAAACTGGTACCGATCAGTCAAGTAGGATTTAAATCAAGAAAGTGCCAATCCCTTAATACCTACAAGTATTTTCTAGTCTATTCAGTCAGACATTGTGATCTATGGTGTCAAATGCTGCACTTACAGTGGTGCTTGAAAGTTTGTGAACCCTTTAGAATTTATATTTCTGCATAAATATGACTTAAAAACCATCAGATTTTCACACAAGTCCTAAAAGTAGATAAAGAAAACCCAGTTACACAAATGAGACAAAAATATTATACTTGGTCATTTATTTATTAAGGAAAATGATCCAATATTACATATTAGTGAGTGGCAAAGATATGTGAACTTTCAGTATCTGCTGTGACCCCCCTGTGCAGCAATAACTGCAGCTAAACGTTTCCTGTAACTGTTGATCAGTCCTGTACACCGGCTTGGAGGAATTTTAGCCCATTCCTCCGTACAGAACAGCTTCAGCTCTGGGATGTTGGTGGGTTTCCTCACATTAACTGCTCATTTCAGGTCCTTCCACAACATTTCGATGGGATTAAGGTCAGGACTTTGACTTGGCCATTCCAAAACATTAACTTCATTCTTCTTTAACCATTCTTTGGAAGAACGACTTGTGTGCTAAGGGCCGTTTTCTTGCTGCATGACCCACCATCTCTTGAGATTCAGTTCATGAACAGATGTTTTGACATTTGCCTTTAGAATTCTCTGATATAATTCAGAATTCATTGTTCCATCAATGATGGCAAGCTGTCCTGGCCCAGATGCAGCAAAACAGGCCCAAACCATGACACTACCATCACAACAGCATTTTCGTTCCTCCAAACATAACACTATTCTTTTAAACCAAAAAGTTCTATTTTGGTCCCATCTGTCCACAAAACATTCTCCCAATAGCATCCTGGCTTGTCCATGTGATCTTTAGCAAACTGCAGACGAGCAGCAGTGTTCTTTTTGGAGAGCAGTGGCTTTCTCCTTGGAGCCCTGCCATGCACACTATTGTTGTTCAGTGTTCTTCTGATGGTGGACTCATGAACATTAACATTAGCCAATGTGAGAGAGACCTTCAGTTGCTTAGAAGTTACCCTGGGGTCCTTTGTGAACTCGCCAACTATTACACGTCTTGCTCTTGGAGTGATCTTTGTTGGTCGACCACTCCTGGGGAGGGTAACAATGGTCTTGAATTTCCTCCTTTTCGAACTTGAAGAGCATCAGCAACTCTTTTTCTGAGGTCTTTATTTTTCTGAATAAAACAGGGTGCCCACTCACACCTGATTGTCATCCTATTGATTGAAAACACCTGACTCTAATTTCACCTTCAAATTAACTGCTAATCCTAGAGGTTCACATACTTTTGCCACTCACTAATATTGGATCATTTTCCTCCATAAATAAATGACCAAGTATAATATTTTTGTCTTGTTTGTTTATCTGGATTTTCTTTATCTACTTTTAGGACTTGTGTGAAAATCTGCTGATGTTTTCGGTCATGAAATATAGAAAATTCTAAAAGGTTCGCAATCTTTCAAGCACCACTGTAAATCTAACAGAACACGAAAAGAAACACATCCATTATCTGAGGACGTTAAAAAATCATTTAGTACCATAATTAATGCTGTTTCAGTACTATGATGAGGCCTGAATCCAGACTGAAATGTTACATAAATACCATTACTGTGGAGGTAACTACAGAGCTGCTGATAGACAGCTTTTTCTAAGATTCTGGAAAGGAAAGATAAATTTGAAATTGGTCTATAATTACACAGCACACAAGGTTCAAGATTGGCTTTTTTTATCTGGAGACCGTATTAAAGAGAAATCTAACATTTGTTTTCTATGATTGAGGAAAAATACGCGTCTTTAGCTTTAGTGAGAGCATCCTTATACTCTGCCATGCTATCCCTCCAAGCAATCTTAAATACCTCCAATTTACTATGTCGCCACTTACGTTCTAATTAAAACACATCCTAGTTTTATCTGTCTTAAAGAGGATTTTGCTAATTAAGACTTATTCAAACAGAAAGCATGTGTTACATCTTTTTCATCTCCTTTCTCAAATACCATTAGTATAGAGAATCTCTACTCCTGTTTTCACACTTTATCTCCATCGCGCCCTTCCACATTCTTCACTGTCTGGCTCGTTCTTTTATCCAAGGTTAACTTTAAAGGTCAATGCTTTTGATTATTTTCTGTCTGCTCGTTCCATTTATCGTGCATTGTTTTAGCATTTTATCTGTTATGGTGTATCGTATTTTTATCAGTTCCACTGGTGTAACTTCTGCTTCTTCTTATTTTCTTTCATGTTAATACCACTTCTTTACTTGACGTGGTATAGATATATTCTTATTCCACATTAGTTCTGCTATTATTCTGTTTACTATTTCTGCTTCACAGGTAGGGTGAAGTGGGTGTGGCCAGTAACATGGCTCAATATTACTGTACGGTGCAATCTGTGTAGGCGACTCTGTCAGTAGGATTAAATTGACACCTACTGACCGGTCGGCTGAAAACTGGGCGATTTAACGCTGTAAAATTTCATTGCTGGCAAGACAGCTGCCACATTTCAAGAATGGCGAGGGCGAGAGCCGAGGTTGATGGCTTTTTGACGTAAAGTACATGGAGGGAATCCGTTCTGCCATGACAGGTGGCGAGAGATGAGTTTGGCGAGATAACAAGGGCTGAGATAATTAGGTTAGACTGCATTTTCCCTTTGACACATCCCATTCCTGTATCCATATGGAACCCATGTCACTCTCATCTCAACATAAGAATGGCATAATTGTGCTGTTTTGCTGTCCTATTTAAACACTCTGTGTTAAAAAAAAGTCATTTGGTGTTATTTGCTTTCAAACTGTAGCAACTCCAATAGCAGACCAGACAGGAGAGTAAAAAAAGGTCAGCTGGTGATATTTTCTTTCAAACTGATGCTTCTTCATCAGCAGAGCAAGCCTTTGAATGATTATTTTAATTATTCGTTGAGAAATACTAACAAGAACATACAGATTCTTGCAGAAAATTGTCCACACACAGACACACACAAACTTTGATTGCTGGCACAACACTTTTTTGGTGCTTTGTACATGATACATGGACAGATCCTGTTTTTTGTTGTTTTAGCATTATTAGCACTGAGCTACACTTTAACTGGACTGCCCTGCTACTCTCACTGAGCTACATCATCGTCTGTGCATCATCAGTTCATTGCTGCAACGCACCTTAGATTCTGACACCCATTATCTCTAAGATCAGGGACAGAGACTTTATGTTGTGGAAGGGCGGCAGGGACTGAGTGCACTCAGAAAAAGGGGATTGACTGAGGTTTGAAAATTAATAGAAATATTTGAGTTATTTGTTTTCTTGAGATCTCAGTTTGATTGTTTCTGGTTGTCATTAGTATTCTTCTTCTTGTTCATTGTTTTTTTAGCATATAAAAACTACGTTTACTATGAAATACGCACACAGCAAATCATTAATAATTGTTGTGCTTTGTCATCCGTGGGGTGGAAGGTATATTTTTAACATCAGCCAGGTTGAATTAAATCATCCAATCTCTTTAAAGAGAGGCTAAAGAGATAATAGATTTAGATTTACCCAGTTCTTGTACTCATTAAACTCATGGGGTTACACAAACATTACTCCTTTTCTCTTCAGTGACACACTCTGTAGCCTACTGTATACAGTATGTGTATTTCAATAACTTTCTATTTCAGTAACTATTTTCAAGTCCAAATGGACGTCCTTTACATTACACACAGATAGTTTGTGTGCTCTCTATATATAGATGTAGTATATTATGTTTATTAACTATTATGTTAACATCTGCACCAAGAGAAATTCCTTGTATATTTACTTTGTGATTAAATATTATGTATTCTTACGTTGAATAGCTTTCTGTAATTGTCTTGGCTATAAATCTCATTAACATACCTCCATACCAACTTAACCGTTTGTTCTGTGTCTGTCTGAAGGAACAACTGCCATTTGTACAGGTTTCCTTCCCTTCTTAATTCATGATCACGTTTACATTTACATTTACAGCATTTAGCAGACGCCCTTATCCTGAGCGACTTCCAATTGATACAGTCTTACAATCCAAGCAACTGTGGGTTAAGAGCCTTGCTATCCCTCCAAGCAATCTTAAATACCTCCAATTTATTATGTCGTCACTTACGTTCTAATTAAAACACGTCCTAGTTTTACCTGTCCAAAAGGGGATTTTGCTAATTAAGACTTATTCAAACAAGAAAGCATGTGTTACATCTTTCTCATCTCCTTTCTCAAATACAATTATTATAGAGAATCTCTACTCCTGTTTTTACACTTTATCTCCCTCACGCCCTTCCACATTCTTCACTGTCTGGCTCGTTCTTTTATCCAAGGTTGTATTTTATATTGACATCTGCACCAAGAGAAGTATCTTGTCCTCTACTTTGTGATTGAATATTCTGTTTTCTATAGTTGTATTTTCAATTTTTCAACATGTGGTTAACATACAGAGTATGTATGTAGAGTAGAGTTCACTTTGCAGAAAGAAACTAGTCAAAGCGCACATCTGAATACAATGGCTTTAACTTAAACACGTTTCATAGTAATATAATCTATGATCTGACTAATAAACAAATATAAACAAATTTCACTCGATCATAATTAGCTAGCCAGAATGTGACCTGTCCAAAGTGGGCGGGTTGAAGGACGTCAGCTCAACTGACTGCAATCTCTAGGATTTGGACATTTAAAATTGATTGGACGCGAATATCACCACAAGAGCTTTTTGTTTACATAACAGGACCATATTTATAGCAATGTTCTGCTCAAGAAAACGGAAGATTCTTAGATTGACGTTTGGAGATCATGTACCTGAAGGTTGCAGCTTCTCTCTTGGTGGTCTTCTTGGCTGTTTCAAGCCTAAGACACCCTGGAGCCCCGTTCGATGTGAGCTTGGACGAGCCAGGTGTCCGTGATGCCTTGCAGTTTGCGGTTGCCCAGCATAACAACGCGACCAACGATCCGTATATCGCCATAGTTTGGAAAGCCATCAAAATTCAGAAGCAGGTAGGTCATTTAAGATGATATGAGCCATTTCTCCAACTGTTACAATATATCACGGGAATGATCGCACCTTTGGTTTGAGGAGATTACACTCTACTCAGTTCAGGCAAATGGTGCTTCATATATGGTTGAAAATGAGTGTCCGTTCTGTGCATTATCGTGCAACCATTGCACAGCGCTGTATGTCTCACCACCTTGGTCTCCTTGAAATAAGGATCTCATAGATACCAAACATAACATACATACACATACATTATGAAGAGAAATAGCATCTGCCACAAAATATTACAGGTATAGGAAAATTGCATTTTTTCCTACACCACTTACGTTCTAATTAAAACACGTCCTAGTTTTACCTGTCCAAAAGGGGATTTTGCTAATTAAGACTTATTCAAACAAGAAAGCATGTGTTACATCTTTCTCATCTCCTTTCTCAAATACAGTTATTATAGAGAATCTCTACTCCTGTTTTCACACTTTATCTCCCTCACGCCCTTCCACATTCTTCACTGTCTGGCTCGTTCTTTTATCCAAGGTTGTCTCTAAAGGCCAATGCTTTTGATTATTTTCTGTCTGCTCATTCTATTTTTCGTAGATTGTTTTAGCTTTTTATCTGTTATGGTGTATCTTATGTTTATCAGTTCTACTGGTGTAATTTCTGCATGCTTTGCCTGTCTTCTTATTTTCTTTCATGTTAATACCATTTCCTTACTTGACGTGATATAGTTATATCCTTATTCGACATTAGTTCTGCTATTACTCTGTTTACTATTTCTGCTTCACAGGTAGGGTGAAGGAAGGTGTGGCCAGTAACATGGCTCATTATTACTGTATGGGGCAATTTAATGGGGTACAATTTCATTGCTGGCAATACAGCTGCCACATTTCAAGAATGGCGAGGGCGAGAGCCCAGGTTAATGGCTTTTTGAAGTAAAGTGCATGGAGGGAACTTTCTGTAATTGTCTTGGCTATAAATGTCATTAACATACCTCCATACCAATTTAACCGTTTGTTCTGTGTCTGTCTGAAGGAACAACTGCCATTTGTACAGGTTTCCTTCCCTTCTTAATTTATGATCACGTTTACATTTATAGCATTTAGCAGATGTCCTTATCCTGAGCGACTTACAATTGATACAATCTTACATTCCAAGCAACTGTAGGTTAAGGGCCCTTGCTCAAGGGCCCAACCGTGGCAGCTTGGCAGAGGTGGGATTTGAACCCTTTATTTGAAACTCTAAATTCTAGTACATAGTCCAATACCCTACCAGCTAGGCTAACATAGTCCCCATAACAGTGGTTAATTTTCATATGGGTAGTGTTGTTGGTTTGGCAATACTGTTGCTTGCAAGTTAATTATTTATTAACATACCTACTCTGTAGCAACTGATTCTCATACTCATACTGAGAATCAGTTGCTACAGTAAGTAAGGACACTGCTGGGAATCGAACCCAGGATCTCCTGTTTACTAGACAGGCGCTTTAACCAACTAAGCCACAGCACGTTTGAAATTTATTATGTGCTGTTGATACAAAAAAGAACGTTAGCTTAAGTCATGACACAAATGTACTTACTATAAATGTGTATAAATGCGACTGGAACTAATGGTATATCTAATTGTAATGTATTTGTTGACTTATAGAGTTCACTTAACAGAAAGAGATCGAAACTAGTCACAGAACACATCTAAATACAATGGCTTTAACCTAAACACGTTTCACAGTCATCTAAACTATGATCTGACTAATAAATCCATATAAACAAATATCATAATTTGCTATACAGAATGTGATCTTTCCAAAGTGGGTAGGGCTGAAGGGGGTTGATGCCAGCCGCACTGGCTGCAGTCGCTACTATTTGGAAACTTAAAAGTGATTGGACGAAACAAGTAAATATAACCCACACAAGCTTTTTGTTTACATAACAGGACTATATTTAAGTGTCCTGTTCAAGAGAACTGAATATTCTTAGGTTGACGTTTGGAGATCATGTACTTGAAGTTTGCAGCTTCGCTCTTGGTGGTCTTCTTGACCACGGTGAGGGCTGGTGGCATACCTGGAGGCACGGTCGCTGCGAGCATGGACGACCAAGATGTCCGTTATGCCTTGCAGTTTGCGATTGACCAGCTTAACCAGGCGTCCAACGATCCGTATCTCATCGTGGTTGTGACTGTCATCAACGCTCAGAAGCAGGTAGGTCATTTAAGATAATAGGAGCCATCACAATCTGATTGGTTGAGAAGGGTTCTCACCGTGGTGATATTTGTGATAACAGCACGGCTTTTTCAACACAAACGCTATCACTCTGCTGACGCGTTGGCAGGCTTTATGCACACATATACAAATAACTCAATATCCCTAACAAATAACTGAATTCTAAATTTTAATTCTTAATTAGTTTTAGTTTTAGTCCCCTTCCCAGGAAAAAATTTACTGTGAATTTTCATAGTAAAACTGTGAATTGCTTGACAGTTTTAATGTGAACTTTCACAGTTTGACAATGAAGTTCACAGTTATACTATGAATTTTTGCTGGTAATTTGGCCACTTTGTGGTTCTACTGTGAAATTTCATAGTACAACTGTATACTTGGTGGACTATGAACAGACCATGAATTATTTCACAGTTGTACTATGAATTTTGCTGGTAATTTGGCCACTTCATGGTTCTACTGTCAAATTTCAAAGTACAGTTTTTCCTGGGTTCCCTTTAATATCCGCGTATTTGCATTTGAACTAAAGTTACTTGGTAGTGTTATATAAGCCTTTTGGAGTATACTCTACCATACTTCAGTACTACTCACATAGTGTCTGTAATGTGTGCCTTTTGAAACATTTTTTCCCTAAATAAATACATCAATAAATAAATAAAAACATTATGCTGAATGATGAAAGAGGCAACGTGTTCCATAACCAATTACCATAACCAGTGTATTTGCTCAGGGCAAGAAGCTTGTTGTTTTCTCTAATTGTTGTCAATAACAGCAGTTTCTTGCCTGAAGACTCAGCGGTATTTTGAGACATTTTAAGTAGTGGTGTGCCATACTGCAAAATTTTCTATCGATCTGATACCAAGTAAATACAGGGCCGGTATCGTCCATGCCAATACCTATACCAATACTTTTAACTCATGAAAGCAGTTTATGTACTAAGAAAGAAAGACTATTACTTTTTTATGAGGTAAGATTATTGCTTATGTATTAAGAAAGAGCTGTTTGTGGTGATTTAAGCTGAAGCTATCACCAATGTGCTAAATCTGAATACATTTTCATGACCACTAAATGATATTGTGATTTATGCTTTCCACTGTTAATTAGTCAATCATATGCAAGTTAAAACCCAAGGCAGTGAAGTCTTAAGGCAAATAAAAAAGACTTTTTATTACTGTAATGAACTGAATTTGTACACATGAATTCTGCACAAAATTATTACTGGAGAACAATTAATACTTTAAAACTTATTCTTCTTTCCTTCCTTTTTTCAGAAACAATTACATAAAAACAAGACATTATTTAGCCCTTTGCACTTCTTTGCATAAAATAATACAACTTCAAACTTATTTTTCAAATAATAATAATAATAATAATAATAATAATAATAAGTATGAGGACGTATCAATCCCGTCTCACTAGTATCAATCCGATATCAATAGTGTTGTTATTGGTGGTATCGATATTTGGATCAGTCCGCACACCCATAATTTTAAGTAGCATGGGTATATCCACCATAGCGCTACTAGTAGGAAGTCAGAACGTTCAAATGAACAGCGCTCGACATTTCTGGGTATATTCAGGTCAAACTGGCCCAGCGCTTCAAGTACTAAGGCTGGGTAGGGAATCGTTATCTTTACATAGCAACAACACATTTGTTGTGGCTCTACTTTTTTGGTGGAAGGTATTTGTCAGCATGAAAGCGTATTCAGACCAAATCACAGCCGTGATGTTATGCGCCATAACTCACTCGCTCTCGTGTTCTATTAAATTCCCTTTTTAAATGTTTATTATTTTCTGATTGACCCACAATTCGTGTCATTTCTTGTTTTAGGTTGTTGCTGGCACTAAGTACATCTTCATCGTTACGATAGCTAGAACCATCTGCAGAAAAGGTGTAACCACGAAGCTGTCGTGCCCCGTCCATCCAGACCCTGCTATTGCACAGGTGAGTTAATTCAAGCAAAGTTCATCATCCCTTTCATATAAAACCGTTCATTTAGCTGTTTATACAATGCATAAGCTAATTATACTGCCATCGTGTCTCCCTTTTAAGGTTCAACAGTGCAGACTTGCTGTTGTGCTTCAGTCATGGTCAAACACGATCCAAATGGTTGAGAATACCTGCAAGTAGATCTCATCTTCTATGCAGTCCAGATTTGGTGGGCCCTTTGAGCAGCCTCGATAAGAGCCTGACTTCTCTCCCAGTCCTCAGAATGATTACAGCAAGCCTGAGTGTGCCTCCTTAATCAGTAGATTTTCTGTACAGTAATTGCAATAAACAGCTGATCTTATTTCAATCTCTTCAACACTACATAGTTCACAGATAATGCAAGATTGACAGGGTTAATCATTCAGAATTATATGTTGTTTTGTTTGAAATTGTCCTGGAACACAGAGAAATTTTAGTTAGGAATTGAATGTTTACTGGTGGTGATAAAGTGCAATAACTGATTAAAACAAAGCACAGGTTTAAGTGCTGTATATAGGTGGTGAAAGTGAAGGTAATTTGATAAAATCACTCTTACTTCTGCTTCATTTGCACTCATATTCATTATCAACACTAAATATAAATGAAAACATCTGCATCATGCTTCATGTTTTAATCATTTATTGCGCTTTTTCACCACCGCCTCAATTCCCAACCAATATTCTGACACCACTGCTTTATCATATGTCATCAAAAACTACTACATTTTAAACATTATGTGTTACTATCAACTTGTAAAACATGATAGCGCAATGTTTGGATTAAAAATCAAACTGTTACTTATCCTATTACATCTAAAAAATCATCAGCTTACTTCAAAAGCTTTTCTGTAGCATTTAATGCAGTTATGTGTAAGTTCAACAATAAAATCACACCATGGGCATGAAATAAAGGCTTATGATTCCCAATTGAGTTATTCCACTAGGGGTGTTTTTACAACCCCAAATCAGAAAAGTTGGGATGGTATTCAAAATGCACATGGCAAAATATTTTAAAATAAACTGCAGGGTTCCTTTTATTCATTTATATTTTAATTGCAGATTATTACATTCTAATTATGATTTGGTGCAACAGCAGTATCCAGTCTTTGAGGAGCAATGATGTGCAGTGGATCTTCAGTTTATCAACAGATGTGTAAGAAAATTATTGCAATGTTTAAACATAACATTTCTCAAAGAAAGACTGGAAGGGATTTCTTTCTCTGTGCTAGTGCCCAGAGTTAAATAGAGTAAGTGTTTTGCTTTTACTTTTCACTTTCAATCCATTACTCACTAAATTACATGAGATTTTTCAATACTTTATTATAAGCTTTATGCTAAACATTTTTCCCAACTGTAGGTTAAGTGTTTAAATCATTTACTTACTTATCATAGTCTCCTTTCCATATCTCCGCTATGATACACTAGAGACCGCTCTACCAAACACTCTACCAACACCATACTTGATATATTTAACTTATGATGGATTTGTTGGAACGTATCCCCTTCGTAAATCAGGGAGCACCTGTACAATTCAACTCCATTAATACATATAATGCCTTATACAGTGTGGACTTTCAGGGGGTCTGGAACAGATTCGTTCAATTTACATTATTCCTTATGGGAAAAATTTGCTCGGTGCTCATCGATTTCGGTTCTCGACATGTTTCTGGCACAAATAAACAACGAGAACTGAGGTAACACTGTAATAATGGATCCTGGTTTAACACAATATTGACAACAAATGATTCTGAATCATCACCATCAATTACAACCAGGTTTTAGTCCTCTGAATTGGAACTAAAGGCACATGAGAACTAAAGGCATGCGTCCGTCTTGTCCATCAGCAACCCTTGGGTGCCACCTCCTTCTCCATATACCTCTCTAGCCGGAAAAGTCATTTCTCCCAATACTGCAGCACCTGGTCTGAATTTATGAAGTGAGAGTGAGCTGGGGAGCCGTCTTTGTAGGCAACAACAATCAAACCATTTTCCACCTGCAGACAGATAAAGAATGTTGGGAATAACTGGCCTGTGTACACTACTGAAAATCAGCATGTGGTATATTTTGTGCAGTTATGAACAAACATACTGTAACTGACAGTTGTAGTTATTGTCACTGTTTACAATAAAGATTATAAAGATATAGGAATCAGGGTTACACTACATATCCAGAGGTTTGATGTGATTAAAAGTTGCTGTTGGTTTCCTTTAATAAGACAACAGACATTAGTACAGCATCACAATAACAAAGTTACAAGAAACTATGACCACTCAAAAAACAGCTATAACAGTTATTTTTTTCCATTTTCATTGGGTGGGCAGATGAGACCTCTGTGTGGACAATGCCCACCACAGCCCACCCATAGACATGTCCCTGTTCTCCTTATATCTGCAAGGGTTTCCTCCCACAGTGTGCAATGTGCTGCTGTCTCCTAATGCACATGGACTAAAGCAGAACCTGGAGCTGTTACAGCAATATTGACAGACCTGAGCCTGACAATCTCAAAAAGGCTAAAACACTTATCTTTCAGAAAAGACACAGATCTCAGGGAAACATGCCATAGTTACTTTAGTGGCACACAATAGAAACAGCTGACAATATTTAATTAGGATTAAATTAATTAGGATTAAAACTTGGTTCTAATGGAAGTTTTACTTTCGCAGAGAATGAACTGACAGAGATTGCATGCAGAGAATTCTACACAATTAAACACCATATTTTGGAACAAATTTCACACTGGCCAGGCATCACCCTGCCTCAAGCCGTGGCCCAGTATCTAAATGTTTTGGGTACATTTGGTTCTAATCAGATACATAACATGACCTTCCTCTAGAAAATTCAAACACCATATGACACCAATTTATAAATGTGTCCCTGATATGGCATGATTAAGCAAAAACATGATACAGAAGTAACCTTGTGGAATTTGATGCAAACTGCTAAAATGCTTAAGTGTCAAGCAACCATTAAATTACCCATTCAATTTTATTACAGATACCAATTCACTCACTTTAACTACACATGTTCATGGCATATCAGGCAGAGCTACAGGAGGAAATGATTGCCAGGCCAGATTCTAGCCAATGGGACATGATCTGTGTCGTGATGGACCTGTGTCTTTGTACCACTGCTCTGTCCAAGCAACAGTAGGATCATAAGGATTATGCTAACATGGGAGTGGGAACAATGGCTTAACCTCTGTTTAAATGTTCTCTAAACACATAAATCAATGTAATGTGGCACCTAATGTGAAAATTAGGATCAGGTACGCTTACTGGAAAAGCTTGAACTGTAGCGAATGGCAAAGCTGATATAGTTGGGAAAGGCAGACTTTGGGAGCAGATAATTTGTGCCGAGGCCTGGGCTTCAGATCAGCTTTTGGCAAATTCTGTACCAATTCCCCTCTAACATCAATCTCCTATTTCCACAAGTCACAACAGCTGTACTGCTTAGTCCTGTGGCAATACGTTTTTTTTTTGTTATCAAATGTCATATTTGTATCCTAGTTTTTCATTTTACCTGTCCAAAAGGGGATTTTGCTAATTAATACTCATTCAAACAGAAAGAGTGTGTTACATCTTTGTCATCTCCTTTCTCAAATACCATTAGTATAGAGAATCTCTACTCCTGTTTTCACACTTTACCTCCCTCCTTCTCTTCCCCATTCTCCACTGTCTGACTCGTTCTTTTATCCAAGGTTCCCTCTAAAGGCCAATGCTTTTGATTATTTTCTGTCTGCTCATTCTATTTTTCGTACATTGTTTTAGCTTTTTATCTGTTATGGTGTATCTTATTTTTATCATTTGGTGTTATTTTCTTTCAAACTGTAGCAACTCCAATAGCAGAGCAGACAGGAGAGCAAAAAAAAGGTCAGCTGGTGTTATTTCTTTGAAACTGATGCTTCTTCATCAGCAGATCAGACAGCAGAGCAAGTCTTTGAATTTTATGATTATTTTAATTATTTTGTTGAGAAATACTTACAAGAACATACAGATTCTTGAAGAAAATTGTCCAGACACAGACACACACAAACTTTGATTGCTGGCACAACACTTTTTTGGTGCTTTGTATGTGATACATGGACAGATCCTGTTTTTATTTTTTATTTTTGTCATTATTAGCACTGAGCTACACTTGAACTGGACTGCCCTGCTTCTCTCACTGAGCCACATCATCGTCTGTGCATCATCAGTTCATTGCTGCAATGCACCTTAGCTTCTGACACCCATTACCTCTAAGATCAGGGACTTTATGTTGTGGAAGGGCGGCAGGGACTGAGTGCACTCAGGGAAAGGGGATTGACTGAGGTTTGATAATTATTAGGAATATCTGAGTTATTTGTTTTCTTGAGATCTCAGTTTGATTGTTTCTGGTTATCATTAGTATTCTTATTATTGTTCATTGTTTTCTTTTAGCATATAAAAACTACATGTACTATGAAATATACACACAGCAAATCATTAATAATTGTTGTGCTTTGTCATCCGTGGGGTGGAAGGTATATTTTTTAACATCAGCCAGGTTGAATTAAATCATCCAATCTCTTCAAAGAACCTAGACTACAGAGATAATAGATATGGATTTACCCAGTTCTTGTACTCATTAAACTCAGGACTTGATTGTAACTATTTTTAAGTTCAAATGGGCGGTCTTTACATTACTCACAGTTTGTGTGCTCTCTATCCTATATATAGATGTAGTATATTTTTTATTACATTTTATGTTAACATCTGCACCAAGAGAAGTTCCTTGTGTATTTACTTTGGGATTAAATATTCTGTTTTCTTAAGTTGAATTATTTTATTGCCTATAAATGTCGCTAACATACCTAGATACCAACTTAACCGTTTGTTCTGTGTCTGTTTGAAGGGACAACTGGCATTTGTACAGGTTTCCATCCCTTCTTAATTCATGGTCACGTTTGAAATGTATGATGTGCTGTTGATACAAAACAATGTTAGCTTAAGTCACGATATAAATGTAATTAGCCTACTATAAATGTGTATAAATGTGACTGTAACTAATGGTATCTCTAACTGTAATGTATTTGTTGACTTTTTGAGTGTATAGAGTATCTAAATACTATGGCTTTAACTTAAACACGTTTTAAAGTAATCTAAACCAAGTTCGGACTAATAAATAAATATAAACAAATATCACTCGATCATAATTAGCTAGCCAGAATGTGATCTGTCCAAAGTGGGCGGGGTTGAAGCCAGGTGATATCACACACATGAGCTTTTTGTTTACATAACAGGACTATATTGTAAGTGTCCTGTTCAAGAGAACGGCAGATTCTTAGGTTGACGTTTGGAGATCATGTACTTGAAGTTTGCAGCTTCGCTTATGGTGGTCTTCTTGGCCATGGCGATAGCTAATATGCCCGGAGCCCCGGTCGATGCGAGCATTGATGACCAAGATACTTGCGATGCCTTGCAGTTTGCGGTTGCCCAGCTTAACAATGCGACCAACGATCCGTTTGTCATCATGGTTTCGAGAATCATGAACGTTCAGAAGCAGGTAGGTTATTTAAGATAATATGAGCCATTTTTCCAGCTGTTAGTTCCGACCTCACAATCTGATTGGTTGAGAAGGGTTCTCACCGTGGTGATATTTGTGATAACAGCACGGCTTTTTCAACACAAAAACGGTATCACTCTGCTGACACGTTGGCAAGTAACCACAGGCTTTATGCACACATACACAAATAACTCAATAGCCCTAACAAATAACTGAATTCTATCTTTTACTTCTTAATTAGTTTTAGTCCCTCCCCCTTTAATCTTTGCGTATTTGCACTTGAACTAACGTTACTTGGTAGTGTTATATAAACCTTTTGTAGCATACTGTACCTTACTTCTTCAGTACCGCTCAGTGCACTCTCCGATATATTATATATTATAGTGTGTCCATAATGTGTGCCTTTGGGAACATTTTTTGCCATAACTAACTAACTAAGAACACTATGCTAAATGATGAAAGTGTTCCATAACCAATTACCATGAACAGTGTATTTGCTCAAGGCAAGAAGTTCCATCTCCTTGTTGTCAATAACAGCAGTTTCTTGTCTGAAGAATCAGCGGTATTTTGAAACATTTTAAGTAGTGGTGTGCCATACTGCAAAATTTTCTATCAATCTGATACCAAGTAAATACAGGGCCGGTATCGCCCATGCCAATACCTATACCCATACTTTTAACTCATGAAAGCAGCTTATGTACTAAGAAAGAAAGAGTACTACTTTTTATGAGATAAGAAGGAAAGATTATTGCTTATGTATTAAGAAAGAGCTGTCTGTAGTGATTTAAGCTGAAGCTATCACCAATGTGCTAAATCTGAATACATTTTCATGACCACTAAATGATTTTGTGATTTTTGCTTTCCACTGTTAATTAGTTATTCATACGCACGTTAAAACCCAAGGCCTTGAAGTCTTAAGGCAAATAAAAAAACCTTTTTATTACTGCAATGAACTGAATTCATAGACATTGATTCTGCACAAAAGTACTACTGGAGAACAATTAGTACTTTAAAACTTACATTCTTCTTTCCTTCCTTTTTTCAGAAACAATTATATAAAAACAAGACATTATTTAACCCTTTGCACTTAAAACTTATTTTTCAAATAATAATAATAATATTTATTAAAAAGCCCGACCTTGATAGTTCTGTTCTTGGTAACTTCTGTCCTATCTCAAATCTTGCTTTCATCTCAAAGGTTGTCGAAAGAGTCGTAGCCTCTCAGCTACTTCACTTGTTGTCCTCGAACCATGTTTTTGAAACCTTTCAGTCCAGTTTTCATCCCCAACACAGTACTGAGACCACTCTCTTACATGTACTTAATGACCTTCTTCTTGCTGCCGATAAAGGTCAGGGCTTTATACTTCTTCTACTTGATTTTACTGCTGCTTTTGACACTATAAACCACAACTTACTTCTGTCTAGACTTTCTAACATTGGACTTTCTGGCTCAGTACTATTCTGGTTCACATCCTATCTAACTGATAGGCGCTATTTTGTTGGTATGGGGAGTCATGTATCTGACACCCTGTTCCCATCAGGGTGTATCAGGGTGTTCCCCAGGGTTCAGTACTCGGGCCTCTGTTATTCATCATTTACATCACTCCCCTTGGTGACATATTCCGCCATTATGGCTTGAAATTTCATTGCTATGCTGATGACACTCAGGTCTATGTCAGTCTTAAGCCATCTGATTCCTTTCCCCCAGACTGTCTCACTAGGTGTCTTAACGATGTACATTCCTGGCTTCGGGCAAACAATCTTCTCTGAAATACACATAAAACAGAACTTCTCTGCACTGGCACAAAATCAGCTCTTTCATCTCTTTCTAACCCTGTCCTTTTTATTGGTGAGGTTTCGGTCCTCCCTTCTGCCTCTGTTCGTAATCTTGGTGTCCTTTTTGATCCTCTACTGTCCTTTTGAGCCTCATATATGCTCTCTCACTAAGTTGGCCTTCTTCCATTTGCGCAATATTGCGCTGCTATCCCCTATGGCCGCTGAGGCACTCGTCCATGCCTTAGTGGTCTCTCGGCTTGACTACTGTAACTCCCTCTTTTATGGCCTTCCATCAAAAACTCTCCGGCCGTTACAGCTTATTCAAAACGCTCCTGCTAGAATTTTAACATCCACGAGAAAAAGTGAACACATCACTCCTGTTCTTGAGCAACTTCACTGGCTGCCTATCAATCAACGCATCCAATACAAAATACTATTACTTACATTTAAATCACTTCATGGCTTGAGTCCTGCCTATCTGTCTGATCTGCTTGATTACTACACTCCCTCCCGCTCATTACGGTCATCCAATTCCAGTTTATTGGTCACCTGCAGGTCTAGACTCTCCACAATGGGAGGCAGAGCTTTTAGTGTGTCTGCCCCCATGCTCTGGAACTCACTCCCTCTTTATCCATGTTCTACTACCTCTCTCTCTTAGTTTAAAACACATCTGAAAACTTATCTTTTCTCTCAGCATTTTCATTCATCTTCAACTGCATCTTTATAGTTGTACTGTCAACGTGAAGCAACCTTGGGTGTTGTGAAAGGCGCTATACAAATGTAATGTATTATAATAATAATAATAATAATAATAATAATAATAATAATAATAATAATAATTACATCAATAATAATAATAATAATAATAATAATAATAACTATTATTATTATTAATAATATTATTAATGTTATTATTATTTTTATTTATATTAATTATAATTACCTACATTTTTCGACAGGCAGGTAATGTATTTATTGGATCGATCCACACACCCCCACAAACTTTCACTTTTTGATGAAACATGTGCAACATACAGTGGGACAAAAACTGTCCACAGCCTCAAACAGTCAGACTCCAAACTCAACCATGGCCAAGACCAAAGAGCTGTCGAAGGACACCAGGAAGAAAATTGTAGACCTGCACCAGGCTGGGAAGAGTGAATCTACAATAGGCAAGCAGGTTATTGTGAATAAATCAACTATGGGAGCAATTGTAAAAAAATAGAAGACACACAAGACCATAGATAATCTCCCTCGATCTGCAAGATCTCATCCTGTGGAATCAAAATGATCATGAGAACGGTGTGCAAAATCCCAGAGCTACACGGAGGGACCTGATGAATGACCTGCAGAGAGCTGGGACCAAAGTAACAAGGCTACCATCAGTAACACACTACGCCGAGAGGGACTCAGATCCTGCAGTGCCAGGCGCGTCCCCCTGCTTAAGCCAGTACATGTCCAGGCCCATCTGAAGTTTGCCAGAGAGCATATGGATGATCCAGAAGAGGATTGGGAGAATATCATGTGGTCAGATGAAACCAAAATAGAGCTTTTTGGTAAAAATCAACTCGCCGTGTTTGGAGGAAGAAGAATGCAGAGTTGCATCCCAAGAACACCGTACCTACTGTGAAGCATGGGGGTGGAAACATCATGCTATGGGGCTGTTTTTCTGCAAAGGGGACAGGACGACTGATCCGTGTTAAGGGAAGAATGAATGGGGCCATGTATCGTGAGATTTTAAGCCAAAACCTCCTTCCCTCAGTAAGAGCATTGAAGATGGAACATGGCTGGGTCTTCCAGCATGACAATGATCCCAAACACACCGCTCGGCCAACGAAGGAGTGGCTCTGTAAAAAGCCAGTCTCCAGACCTCAACCCCATACAAAATTTGTGGAGGGAGTTGAAAGTCCGTGTTTGCCCAGCGACAGCCCCAAAAGCATGACTGCTTGTAGAGGAGATCTGCATGGAGAGAAATGGGCCAAAATACCAGACTACAGTGTGTGCAAACCTGGTGAAGACGTACAGGAAACGTTTGACCTCTGTCATTGCCACAAAGGTTATGTTGGTATTTACAATTAAATTCTTTAAAAATCCTACAATGTGATTTCCTGGATTTTTTTCCCCTCATTTTGTCTCTCATAGTTGAAGTGTAACTATGATGAAAATTACAGACCTCTCTCATCTTTCAAAGTAGGAGAACTTGCACAATCAGTGGGTGACTAAATACTATTTTGGCCTAACTCTAGTATCATTCTGATATCAATAGTGTTGTCATCGATGGTAGCGGTATTTGGTATTGTTTACCGTTGCATAGCAACAACACATTTGTTGTGGACCCTATTTTTTTGGTGGAAGGTATTTTGTCAGCATTGAAAGCGTATTATTAAGATGAGATAACAGCTGGGATGTTATGCCGCCCATAATAACTTGGAAGGTATTTGTCAGCATGAAAAGCGTACTTATTAAGATCGAGAATCACAAGCTGTGATGTTATGCGGCCATAACTCACTTTCTGTCGTGTTCTATTACATGCACACTTTAAATGGTTCATTTTTTTCTGATTACCCACAATTTGTGTTGTAATTTCTTGTCTTAGGTTGTTGCTGGCATTAAAATTACATCTTCACCGTCGTGATAGCTAGAACCACCTGCAGAAAAGGTGAAGCTTGCAACAGGAGTGCCCCATCCATCCAGAACCTGATATTGCACAGGTGAGTTAATTCAAGCAAAGTTCATCATCCCTTTCATATAAAACCGTTCATTTAGCTGTTTATACAATGTATAAGCTAATTATACTTCCATTGTGTCTCCCTTTTAAGGTTCATCAGTGCAGACTTGCTGTTTTGGGGATCAGCCGTGGTTGAGCGTGATCAAAGTGGTTGAGGCTGCTCCGGCGGCCGCCCTCGCCCGCGGGTGCTGCATTGTGTGTCGACGCCTAAGTCGTCGTGCTACTCGCACACCTGCCCGTGCGCCGACGGATGCCTAGACTCGGCATCCCGCAGTCACAGAAAGAGGTTAGCCCCCGATGAGCTATGTCGTAGCAGAGATACCCCGTCCCGCGTGTAGAGATCTCACGTTCTATGCAGTCAGATAGGAGCCCGAAGCGTATAGGATAGGCGTGAGGCCAGACGACCGGCCCGCCCTGCCCTCCGGCATCTGCCGGTCGCTCCCCTCCAGGAAGGTGTTGCACGCGTGCCCCCGCGGACCCCCCCACTTGTGAGGGTGAGAGCAGCAAGAGCCTTACTTCTCTCTCCCAGTTCCTCAGAATGATTACAGAAAGCCTGAATGTGCCTCCTTAATCAATAGATTTTATGTATAGTAATTGCTATTTTAAAAGCTGATCTTTACTTCATTCTCTTCAACACTACATATGTGGTGCTTGAAAGTTTGTAAAAACCCTTTAGAAACTTTCTAGATATTCCCTGCATAAATATGACACCACAAGTCATTACTTTCAAACAAGTCCTAAAAGTAGATAAAGAGAACCAAGTTTGAACAAAATGAGACAAAAATATTACACTTGGTCATTTATTCATTGAGGAAAATGATCCAATATTACATATTAGTGAGTGGCAAAGTATGTGAACCTCTAGGATTAGCAGTTAGCAGCCAGTTAATTTGAAGGTGTGAAATTAGAGTCAGGTGTTTTTCAATCAATGAATGACAATCAGGTGTGAGTGGGCACCCTGTTTTATTTAAAGAACAGGGATCTATCAAAGTCTGCTTTTCACATCACCTTTGGACTGCCCGCAGCGCGCGCCCGCGAGCTGGACGTGCGAATGCAGCCGCGGCGCCCCGTGCTTGGGCCCCACGAACAAAGGAAATTTTCTGAGAACCTCAGAAAAAAAAAGAGTTGTTGATCAGGCTGGAAAAAGGTTACAAAACCATCTCTAAAGAGTTTGGACTCCAACAAACTCCACAGTCAGACAGATTGTGGACAAATGGGAAACGCAAATTCAAGACCTTTGTTACCCTCCCCAGGAGTGGTCAACCTACAAAAAATCACTCAAAAAGCAATGGGTTTAAATAGTTTGGTGAGGTCACAAAAGTACCCCAGGGTAACTTCTAAGCAACTGAAGGCCTCTCTCACATTGGCTAATGTTAATGTTCATGAGTCCACCATCAGAAGAACACTGAACAACAATGGTGTGCATGGCAGGGTTGCAAGGAGAAAGCCACTGCTCTCCAAAAAGAACATCTCTGCTCGTCTGCAGTTTGCTAAAGATCACGTGGACAAGCCAGAAGGCTTTTGGAAGAATGTTTTGTGAATGGATGAGACCAAACTAGAACTTTTTAGTTTAAAAGAAAACCGTTATGTTTGGAGAAAAGAAAACACTGCATTCCAGCATAAGAACCTTATCCCATCTGTGAAACATGGTGGTGGTAGTATCATGGGTTGGGCCTGTTTTGCTGCATCTGGGCCAGGACGGCTTGCCATCATTGATGGAACAATGAATTCTGAATTATATCAGAGAATTCAAAAGGAAAATGTCAGGACATCTGTCCATGAAATGAATCTCAAGAGAAGGTGGGTCATGCAGCAAGACAACGACCCTAAGCACACAAGTCGTTCTACCAAAGAATGGTTAAAGAAAAATAAAGTTAATGTTTTGGAATGGCCAAGTCAAAGTCCTGACCTTAATCCAACACACAAACTTTCAAGCACCACTGTAGTTCACAGATAATGCAAGATTGACAGGGTTAATCATTCAGCATTGGAGTGTGTCCTTTCCTTTGTATGTTGTTTTGTTTGACATTGCCCTGGAACACAGATAAATTTGTTAGGAATTTGAATGTTTACTGGCAGTGATAAAGGGCAATAAATGATTAAAACAAAGCACAGGTTTAAGTGCTGTATGTAGGTAGTGAAAGTAATTTGATAAAATCACTCTTACTTCTGCTTTGGTTCACAATGCATTTTGACTAGAAAAATGTGTCTCGGTTCTCGATTCATGAGCCATGATTCACGAGTCACGATTCATTACACAGTGATTCAGGTTCACAATAGCCCTCAGAGAAGATCTCTGCAAGTTTTATTGTGTTTTTGAGTTCTGAGTGCAAATAAGTCTTCACGTGTCCTAAAAAGGTTAGTTTGTAAGAGTCAACCAAAAGCAAAACTGAATGCTCCAGAACACATTCTGCGATTAGCTTAGCATCTATGCTAGTGCCCAGAGTTCATCAATAGAGCAAGTGTTTTGCTTTTACTTTTCACTTTCAATCCATTACTCACTAAATTAAATGCGATTTTTCAATACTTTATTATAAAATAAACTTTATGCTAATGATTTTTCCCAACTGTAGGTTAAGTGTTTAAATAATTAACTTATCATAGTCTCCTTTCCATACCTCTGCTATGATACACTAGAGACCGCTCTACCAAACACTCGTTAAACTCCTTAGTTCATGATACATAACTTATGATGGATTTGTCAGAACGTATCCCCTTCGTAAATCAGGAAGCACCTGTACAATACAAGTCCATTAATGCAAATAATGCCTTATACAGTGTGGAGTTTCTGGGGGTCTGGAACGGATTCGTTCAATTTGCATTATTCCTTATGGGAAAAATTTGCTTGGTACTCGTCGTTTTCGGTTCTCGATATGTTTCTGGAACGAATAAACAACGAGAACCGAAGTAACACTGTAATAATGGATCCTAGTTTAACACAATATTGAAGACAAATGATTCTGAATCATCACCAACAATTACAACCAGGTTTTAATCCTCTGAATTGGAACTAAAGGCACGTGAGAACTAAAGGCATGTGTCCGTCTTGTCCATCAGCAACCCTTGGGTGCCACCTCCTTCTCCATATACCTCTCTAGCCGGAAAAGCCATTTCTCCCAATACTGCAGCACCTGGACTGAATTTATGAAGTGAGAGTGAGCTGGGGAGCCGTCTTTGTAGGCAACAACAATCAAACCATTTTCCACCTGCAGACAGATAAAGAATGTTGGGAATTACTGGCCTGTGTACACTACTGAAAATCAGCATGTGGTATATTTTGTGCAGTTATGAACAAAAATATTGTACCTGACAGTTATAGTTATTGTCACTGTTTAAGGCCCCTATGTAGGCAGCCAACTGCAATGGATTGTCATACGTGTTTTCAAGCAACGGTTTGGGCTTCTCTGATGTCTTCCAATCTATGACACACAGCAAGTCCCTGTGTGTAAACAAAAACACCTTTAGAGACAGAAACAAGTAATATTAAATTACTCGAGTAACTGGGAAAGTCCAAATTCATATTAGCATATAGCTGAAAAGAAAAGTTAGTGAATGCTTTGTAATTATCTGTATTATTTGTTCAAAGTTAGAGGCCATTTGAAATTCCACATACAGTGGGGGCCAAAGGCGTGAGACCATTACTGCTTTGTATTTCTCAATTTTACCATTTTCCAATTTAAAACAATGGTAATCATTGCAAATCACATAATCAGAATAACAATTTGTTACAGTTAGAGTTACACTATTAAAGCTAAAAGTTATTCATAAAGCATCTTAACCTCTAAAAGACCTAAGGTGAAAAACTGTTAGTAATAATAATGTTCATGGCTCCTGGTTTTAGCAAATACAGGTGATAAAGGAACCTGTATCATCAGTTTCAACCAGGTTTTAATCCTCTAAATTATCCATTTTTAGAGTTAACACAATAGGTGCAGAGTATGTAGCATTATCTTTACATCATTATTTAGCAGCCGCTCTTATTCAGAGTGACTTACAACTTATACAGTCTTACAGTCCAAGCAATTGTGAGTTAAGGGCCTTGCTCAAGGACCCAATAGTGGTAGTTTGGCAGAGGAAGGATTTTGAGCTCTGGACCTTCTGGTCCATAGTCTAGTACCTTAACCGCTAGGCCACCACAGTCCCAATTGAGTTATTTCACTAGGGGTGTTTTATGTACCATTATGTACCATTTTAAACTATGTAACATTTAAAATGTTGAACAGAAAGCAGTGATACTCACTTGTACATGGCAACACAATCCACAATGCCCAGGTATTGCAGCGGCTGATGCTGCACAACACTTTCAATGGCTTTGACTCCTGTGATGCCATCCAGTACATGACTGATGCTCTGTAAATAGCCAGAGACTACCCCTGTACACTCCCCATCTTCCTTTAGATCCTTATCTCCAGTTAAAATCCCCTCAATAGTTGCATGGAGCAGTTTCCCCTGTGCAAAGAGATCTAAATCCAAAGAAATTAGAAACTCCGTAAATCATCTTTCAAGTTCAAAAAGATGGAAAACGCAATGATAACTCTTTACTGCTTTGCCAACCAAAAACTTTTCATCTAGACCTTGGAGGTTATCTGAAAACCAAAATAAACTGAAAAACAGCTGGATGGAAAGTCCAGGGCAGAATCATACTCATGCTGTATTCTTTGAAGCCCTCCTCGCCAAGCTCAGCGATCTTCCTTCTTCTCCACCTCTCCAAGATAACCATTTGCTGGGTTGACATCGTCTTCTGCAATATTTTTGTGACACTCGGCATACTGGCTTGACCAGTACCTCTTTGCAGTTTTATCCGTGTCATGTTTCCCTCCAGGTGCTCTTGGTCAAGACTGCGTTTGGCATCATTTAACAGCGGCCAAGGGTTTTTAAGCACTCTCGTTACCTGAGGCTTGGACTTCACGACAGATCCGTACAGCCACTCATCTTCATTTTCAATACTTTCCGGAGTCTGGGAGCTTGTTCTCGTTGACACAACCGCTTTTACCAAGGATGAATAGTGTTCTGTGTCCACTTCGCCGTACTGGCTTCTCTTTTTCCGCGCATGCAAACATGGGAAAGATGAAAACGCACAGGTAGCGGAGAACTGTCCAGATATTATAGCCACATGTCTAACACAGTAAGAGTGATACCACAGCCTGTACGCTCTCATTGTGAAAGCCTACTTTTACATAACTCTGTTAGCTAATCCGTTAGCTTGTGTGGTAACAACAGATAAACAACAAATCCACCCGGTCCATTAAGTAACAATTCCTGTTGCTGTTATCGATTCCCCACACCTGCTCAACACGCGGAAACAGCCCGATTAGTGTAGGGATCTGTAGTATTAAATTTGAATAATACCGGCGTTGCTTGCTCTTCCAAACTTCATTTCCCACAATGCAGTGTCATGCGTGACTTTACAAAACAAGAGTTCTTAAGCAAGCCTGGTCTGGTTTGAGTTAAGGCTCCTTGACGCTTGTGTAACTACAGCTTTTGAATAAAGCACTTACATTTGAGTTCCCTGAAAAATTATGACGAATGACTTCTGACACGTTCATTGCTATTTTATTACTAATACATTTAAACTATTACTTTCACTCATTCACTTACTTTCCCTATGTGCTTAATTCAATTGGGGGTCATGTTGGGCCAGGGTCTATCTCAGGGCACAGGTTGCAAGGTGGTAACCGACCCTGCACATAGCACCAGTTTATAAGAAAGGACTGTGAAAAGACTATACTTTGGTAGCCTAGTGGTTAAGGTACTGGACTATGGATCAGAAGATCCAGGGTTCAAATCCCACCTCTGTCAAGCTACCTCTTCAGCAAGGCCCTTAACCCACAATTGCTTGGATTGTAAGATTGTATCAATTGTAAGTTGCTCTGGATAAGGGCGTCTGCTAAATGCTATAAATGTAAATGTAAATGCTGATAATGCCAATTCTCACTCATATTCTCTGTGTTAATATATTGATTAGGCACTATTTTATTTATTATATATATATTACTGTTTCATATTCTAGTTTTATAATCTCCATTTTATTATATTCTTCATAATATTGTATCATCTTTAATTATTAGACTCCATAGGCTATATTATACTTTAGTATATTCATTTTATTTTCTTTAAATATATTCCTTCTTTAAAATATGTACTATTTTTATACAAGCCCAAATCAGAAAAAGTATGGAAAACGCAAATAAAAAAAATGTATGCAATGTTCCTTACATTTCCTTTGACTTTTATTTCATTGCAGACAGTATGAACCTGAAATATCAGGTTTCAGTTTTTGTTTTCTTGTTTTTTCTGGTCAACTTAATTTAATTTGTTAATAAACATCAATTCCTGCATTTCAGGCCTGCAACACATTCCAGAAAAGGTTGGAAGAGGGACAATTTGGGGCTAGAGGAAAAAAAATAATAATATCATTTCAAACAGGTGATGTCAACAGGTGATTATAATCATGATTTGGTACAATAGCAGTATCCACGAAAATCTTTCAGGAGTAAGTGGACTGGACTATGGACCAGAAGGTCCAGGGTTCAAATCCCACCTCTGCCAAGCTGCCACTGTTGGGTCCTTGAGCAAGGCCCTTAACCCACAACTGCCTGGATTATAAAATTGTACCAATTGTAAGTCGCTCTGGATAAGGGTGTCTGCTAAATGCTGTAAATGTAAATGGGCAGAGGATCTTCACTTTATCAAAATGTGTAAGAAAATTATTGAAATGTTTAAAGACAATGTTACTAAAGAAAGACTGGAAGGGATTTACATATTTATCCCTCCATAGTGCATAATATTATTAAACAATTCAAGGAATAAGGAGGAATTTCAGTGTGTAACGGGCAAGGGCGCAAGCCTAAACTGAAGATCCCTCAGACGGCACTGATCCGAGAACCGTCATTCACTAATAGCTGATGGAACCACATGAGCAAGGGATTGTTTTATTGGCCTGACTAGGATTATGAATGAATAGAAGATGATGAATGAATATTGAATTACTACGACAGGCAATATGAAAGACCGCTGCATTTCTCCAATACAGAGGGAGGCGCTGAAACAGCTTTTCATTGTGGTTTCAATTCTCCCGTAAACATTACCTTAGAAGAAAAGCTCGCCGCCTCTGTCGGTGACGAAGGATAGGAGTAGCTTTTGATAAAGTTTCTAAAAGTAACCTGTGTGATAAAAGCGCCGTTACTAGAATGACATCTGTTTTACAGGAGAGCGACAATGACAAGGTATGTTATGTCATTTTGAGTTGTGTTTATTATTAGTAATAAGTTATGCTACGTAAGATAAATATCTGAGCAGTGTTAAAGAGTGTCAAAGTTGTGAAAATGTGAAAACTGACCCCTAACAGTTGAAAAAAAGCTTGAAACCCGCCTGCATCCATGCTTTAAAATATGTAGGAAGAGCACAAAACAACAGGAATCCGAAACAAAATAGTGACGTCCTAATAAGTAATGACCGAATAAGGTCCATTCCACTTCAGAAATGTAGCAATAGTCATCATTGTAAAAACTTCTTTAAAGGTATAACATTATTTAAATCTGATGACTGGAGAGGCCATGTTCCCCTCGTGACAGCGTGGGTTTCGTCCGGGTTTCCTCCTATATTCCAAAGACAGGTGTTAGGTCAGTTGGCATCTCTAAAAAGTCCCAGTTTGAGTGAGTCAGCGTGCGCATGCGCCCTGCGATGGATTGGGTCCCACCCTAGGCATAGTACCCCCACAAACAAAGGTCTCTCGCCAGTCTACGGTTATGTATATTGTGTGTAATTTGTTTCAATAAATGTCAACCCATAGATTTGCATTCAGTGCACTGAGAGATTTGGAATGCTAACTGTTTAATTTATGTGCCACGGGCTGTGTAAGTTAGGGCCACTTATCTTTTATCGCAGTCCATGTGGAATAGGGTTAAGCTGCATAGTAGGTCATGAAGTTAATATGCCTACCTAACATATTATTAGTCTAATAAATACAGTGTTGCAAACTAGCCATTATGGCGGTCTATTACCAAGGAAATAGCTGTAGCAACATATGTGGGACTGGTAGCCTAGCGGTTAAGGTGGACCAGAAGAAAAAAACTGGCCAGTGGACCAGAAGATCTAGGGTTCACATCCCAACTCTGCTAAGCTTCTACTGTTGGAACCTTGAGCAAGACCCATAACCCAGACTTGCTTGGATTGTAAGATGGTGTCAGTTGTAGGTTGTCCTGTATAAGGAATGTGAATGCTATTAAATATAGTTCTGACAAGTGTTGTCTTGTTATTTTGTTATCTCGTTGTTATAACCTCAGAAGTGCATGATATTCTTTCTAGTTGAACCAGTTGTGATTGATCAAGCAGCACTAGTGGTTAGAGGTCCTTGGTTTGATGCCAAACCTGAACTGTATCTGTGTGGAATTTGCATGTTCTTCATGTGTCTGTGTGGTTTTTCTTCGTTTACTCTGGTTTTCTCCCACATTCCTAAGACGTTACGTCGATTGGCATCTCTAAAATGTTTATATAACATCACACCAGCACACTTGACTGTATTCATGACAGGAACAAGGCTACATAGATACACACATTTCATCAGTGCAAGTTCAATATCAAACATGGTTGTGGGTCTACAATCTACAATCACCAGCCAATCCCCTATCCCCCAGAATCCCCTATTGCCTTCAGCACTGCCTTTATTCTTTGTGGCATAGGTTCAACAAGGTGCTGGAAACATTACTTAAGGATTTTGGTCCATATTGACATGATAGCCGTTGCTGCAGATTTGTCGGCTGCACATTCATGATGCAAGTGTCCCATTCCAACACATCCCAAAGGTGCTCCATTGGATTGGGATCTAGTGACTGTGGAGGCCATTTGAGTAAAGTGACGTATTGTCATGTTCAATAATGTGTCGTGAAGTAGAAGCATTTTCACTATAGGTCTTAGATTTTTGGACTCCACTGTATGTCAAAGCAAGGTTTCACAGGAGTGTAGGCATTGTTGTAGGTTCATTATCACCAAAAAAATAAATAACACTCCCAGATAAAAATGTCGGTGCCAGAGGGTAGTAGAGCCTCCTTTCATTTGTAGATAAACTTGCATAAACATATCCTTTCTCTGTAATATTGTAATCACTTACACATCATTACATTCATACATATAAAGTTTCATTCGATTCCAACAACTCCTTCTTGGTGAGTTATTTTTTTGGCAGGAAGTGTATATAGTCAGAGTTTCCACAGTTAATTTAGCAGTTCAAGTAATACTTTTGTCAGATTCTATTGTGACTGATCAAGTACTGATGGTTAAGTTTGTACCAAGTGCTTAACTTTTTAGCGGGGCCAAAATCCAGCATGTATTTACTCACATTTGAAATATTCTGTATTGCATGAGAGATCTAAGCTATTTCTAACTGCAATCTCTAATGGTTATAGTAATATATCACTCATTTAGTGCATTTGAATGACTGGAACAAATGCAGTTGAGTTCTATGAATAAAAGGGAATGAATTCCTCTTTTCTGTAAATGGCAGTCTTGAAATGGAATGAGAAAGAGACACCCACCTGACTGCTTTGTGTTTCCTGTAGGGAATTTTTGAAGGACATTTCTTAACTTATCTCTGGACATGCTTAAGATGACACAGAGTACAGAGTCACAGACTGGAAACCTTTGTCTTCCTTTTACGAAAAACAGAAAGACTGACACCGCTTCTGAAGTAGATTTTAAGATCGAGTGATTTTTTATTTTTTTATTTTGTGTTGGCTTGCAGAGTATTTACATAGCATATTATAGTATAGCCTGCTGAATTTGAGCATGAAGAAGGTAAGGCCATATCTGTGAAAAGTGGTGGTAGGATATTTGATTCTGTTAATAGGGAATCAGATTTTAAGCAAATGTATAGCCATGTTATGGGTACTTTACATTTAAGCAGTAGAATTATACTCATTTTGTAAAGTAATATATGAATTTCTAAAGTCTGTTGTTGGATTACAGAAGAGCTGTGGAAAATCAGCTGTGGACCAAATATTTCAACATGTCCTTATTCAAGCATGAGGCCAAGTGTCTGTGTTTGACATATTGTGAGCATGTATTGCTTACCACTAAAAAATAAGTTTGTGCACCCAAGCCAAATTACATGTTGTTTTGATTTGGATGTAAAAAAATGGAAATGTTAAAACAACCACTCCAAGAAAACTAAACTAAAAATATTATGCAAGTGGATCAACTGGCCAAATTTCCACTTGTCACTTTCAGTTTCACTGTTTTCCAGAATGTTTAAAAAAATCATGTACAGAAATATGTAGACAAGTGTTTCCTACAATGGTTGTACTTTCATGTACTTTCACGTGACCATGGGTGTATTTATTATCTGTTTGTCTAAAAGTATTTATACGGGTACTCCTCGCTTTATGATGGGAATCCGATAATGCACACAAACGCACATTCACCAGAAACTGTACTCTGAGTATACGCACCCTGTACTCAACCGCACTTGGATGCGGAAGTCAGCGGTGCGTGACATAGGGAGTCACGTGGTGGGAGTGAGGAGTGCTGAGGAATGTAGTGAGGAAATGCCATGCTCACGAAATAATCATTTTTCACTTTCAGTATGTTAATAAATAAATACATGAGATATTCAACACTATTATGAATAAGCTTTATATTAATGATTTTGCCTAACTGTAGTTTAATGTAAGTGTTTTAAACATGTTTTAGATACAGTACACACTACGATACTCGCAGTAGGGAGTCATACTGAGGAAAAGCCATGGTTGTGTTTTATACGTTTAATATTAGTGATGCACGATATATCGGTGGCTGATATATGGATTTTTTCCAGTTATCTGCATTGGCCCGATATTAGAATATTAGCCGATATTATAAGCAATATTTATTATATATTCACATATGAATATTTCTTTGATTTTTCTTTTGGGTGTTACTCATTAAGTTAAATTTCTGATGTTGCATTGTTTATTTTGGCTTCTCAATCTTAAGCTTTCTTATACACGCAACTGTTCTTGTTGCCTGTACTGATTCAAGAATAAAAAAAGATTCGTACCTTTTTAAAGGAAAGTTAGAAAATAAAATGTAATGAAACAGTTTTTCCTTTGAGTGAACCTCAACTTACAGTAATTGTCATGTCTGATTTAACTGTTTTGTTGTTTATTTTATTTTATTGCTAAAATGAATTAGTGATCTAGTTTTTAACAACAATTCATTCATGGATGTCAAAGTTTTTTAAATGCAGAAAAAGTTACTGGTTTTAATATCGGTATCGTCCACAATAATGTGATAAACATCGGTTATCGTATCGGGCCAAGAAATTCAATATCGGTACATCCCTGTTTAAAATAGTCTGCGCTTTGGCATACAGTATATATTAAACTCCTCCATGTATGATAAATTCAACTTGCAACAGATTTGTCGGAACATATTCCCATTGTAAATCGGGGAGTACCTGCAAATTATTTCACTGTATAGAATCATTACCTGTTCGACTGATGCACTCCGGTCTGTAAAGGCAGCAAGCAATCGTTCCCAAGTTTAATCCAACAATTAAAAACCATTGGTTTAGTTAAACTTGAAGCAAAGCTAGTTGATTCAGATGCTTTGCAGCACTTGTGGTTCAGAACATGAGCAGGAAATTTATTTACAATCTGATTAGTCTTCTTTTCTTTACCATCAAGCCTGCTTGAATACAAGAAAAGTAACTTTCATTTCCTTTCTGACCAGATGCGCTCAGTATCTGTGGACCTAAACAATGACACGTCACTTCTCATAGACATTCCCGATGCTCTCTGCGAGCGTGACAAAGTCAAGTTTACAGTTCATACCAAGGTATGCATTAAGTGCGAAGTTACAGTGTGACACAGTATTTGGATATTGTGGACTGGAAAGTTGCTAAAGCGAACAGTTTCTTGCTAATTTGTCGTTCTGTATTTCAGACCACACGAAACACTTTCCAGAAGCCAGACTTTTCTGTGCCACGACAGCACGATGACTTCATCTGGCTGCATGACACACTTGTGGAGACCGAGGACTATGCTGGTCTCATTGTGAGATTCACACACCATATTCCTCTACACGAGAATTCATTTGTCACATATGCAGTAACATACACAGGCAGTGGATAAGACTGGAGACAATTACAACTTTTCACAGCAATTATTGGTCCTTTTTGCTCTGACCTCAACATCTCAGTCTTGTGTCTGTTTTACTAATGCCATTATTACCTCTCCAGATTCCCCCTGTGCCACCAAAGCCTGACTTTGAGAGTCCTAGGGAGAAAATGCATAAGCTTGGGGAGGGGGAAGCCACCATGACTAAGGACGAGTATATTAAGATGAAGCAGGAACTTGAGGCGTAAGTTCCGTTATTACATTTATCTCCATTGCAACATATCGTGTGGACGCATGGACAAGGTCTCCAAGGACTGCTTTATGTTTGTTGGGTGTTTTGTAGTGGAAGCATCCCAAGGCAGCTCAGTGTTGGACATGATTGTAACTATAAATGTCTTTTTTGAAACCGTCTGCATGTTCAAGTTATCTACTGACTGGTTGATTTAAAAAATATGGGGCTGTATTCATAAAGATTGTGGGCGTTTCCCTCTGACAGTTCGGATCCTAGCAAAGATAAGTTATTCATAAAGCATGTTGACCCCTAAAAGATGAAAAACTGTTAGGAGTTCTCCAAACACTGAAGAACAGTGAGTTTATCAAACTCCAACGATTATATTTTGCAGGAATAATGTTTATGTCTGATCTTATTAGAGATTTGCCCACATCTCCTAGCCAGTGCAACAATTGGGTAACGTTCAAAATGAATCATACGCACCAACCCCACCGGTTAAATAGATTAGACACGACAGCAATAATACCTGAAAAGAGCGGAGCCACGTTTTCTCCAGTTCATGAGCTGTCCAATAGATGAAGTAGGCTGGAAAAAGACCAGCATGGTAAATACACTGTCAGTAAAATAAAGCAAATAAAGGCGTGTGTGATTAGTGTAAAACACACAGAAACAGCCTATGCCTGTCATTTCAAAGGCTTATAATACAACCCCAATTCCAATGAAGTTGGGACGTTGTGTAAAACATAAATAGAAACAGAATAAGATGATTTGCAAATTCTTTTCAACTCTCATTCAATTGAATACTCTACAAAGACAAGATATTTAATGTTCAAAAGGATAAACTTTATTGATTTTTGCAAATATTCACTCATTTTGAATTTGATGCCTGCAACACGTTCCAAAACAGTTGGGACAGGGGCAACAAAACACTGGGAAAGTTTAGGAATGCCTAAAAACACCTGTCTGGAACATTTCACAGGTGAACAGGTTAATTGGAAACAGGTGAGTGTCATGAATGGGAAAGACTCAGTCGTTCACAAGCAAGGATGGGGCGAGGTTCACCACAAATAGTCCAACAGTTTAAGAACAACGTTTCTCAATGTGCAGTTGCAAATAATTTAGGGACTTTATCATCTACAGTCCATAATATCATCAAAAGATTCAGAGAATCTGGAGAAATCTCTGCTAGTAAGCGGCAAGGCCGAAAACCAACACTGAATGCCCGTGACCTTCGATCCCTCAGATGGCACTGCATTAAAAACCGACATTATTCTGTAACAGATATCACCACATGGGCTCAGGAACACTTCAGAAAACCACTGTCAGTGAACACAGTTCGTCGCTCCATCTACAAGTGCAAGTTAAAACTCTACCATGCAAAGCGAAAGCCATATATCAACAACACCCAGAAACGCCGCCGGCTTCTCTGGGCCCGAGCTCATCTGAGATGGACTGATGCAAAGTGGAAAAGTGTCCTGTGGTCTGACGAGTCCACATTTCAAATTGTTTTGGGAAATCATGGCCGTCGTGTCCTCCGGGCCAAAGAGGAAAAGGACTGTCCGGATTGTTATCAGTGCTAAGTTTAAAAGCCAGCATCTCTGAGGGTACGGGGGTGTGTTAGTGCCCATGGCATGGGTAACTTGCACATCTGTGAAGGCACCATTAATGCTGAAAGGTAAATACAGGCTTTGGAGCAACATCTGCTGCCATCCAAGCAATGTCTGTTTCAGGGGCGTCTCTGCTTATTTCAGCAAGACAATTCCAAGCCACATTCTGCACGTGTTACAGCAGCGTGGCTTCGTAGTAAAAGGGTGCGGCTACTAGACGGGCCTGCCTGCAGTCCAGACCTGTCTCCCACTGAAAATGTGTGGCGCATTATGAAGTGCAAAATATTACAACGGTGACCCCGAACTGTTGAGCAACTGAAGTTGTACATCAAGCAAGAATGGTAAAGAATTCCACCTACAAAGCTTCAACAGTTAGTGTCCTCAGTTCCCAAACACTTATAGTGTTGTCCTAACTGTTTTGGAACGTGTTGCAGGCATCAAATTCAAAATAAGTGAATATTTGCAAAAATCAATAAAGTTTATCAGTTTGAACATTAAATATCTTGTCTTTGTAGTGTATTTAATTGAATATGGGTTGAAAAGGATTTGCAAATCATCGTATTCTGTTATGTTTTATACAACGTCCCAACTTTATTGGAATTGGAGTTGTATAATAATCTATTAACAATGTGTGAGAGAGTGTGAGACAACCAATCACAGTCTTCAAAAGATTGCGTCATAGCTAGCAACCGGGTCAACCCACTTCGTCATTGTTCTAAAAGTTTTTTGTCTTCTCCTTGCTCAGAGGTGCTCTCAGACCATGTCTGAATCACTGTTCTGCTTAAACTCCTAGCTAGAAGTTGTTAAGTTAGGAGCTCTCTAAGACGATTTTTCTAATCTTTATGAATATTGCCAAAGGTTTTTTGCCCAAACTGGTTTCTCGAGTAACCTTCGCTCCATTGATTCTGTTTGTATTTGTCTCTCTCTCTCTCTCTCTCTCTCTCACTCTCTCTCTCTCTCTCTCTCTCTCTCTCTCTCTCTCTCTCTTCAGGGAGTACCTGGCTGTATTTAAAAAGACTGTGCAGGTGCATGAAGTGTTCCTCCAGAGGCTCTCTTCCCATCCTGTCCTCAGCAACGATAGAAACTTTCAAATATTCCTGGAGTACGACCAGGATGTGAGTGGTTTCCCGTCTGCAATTTCCATCTTCCATAATTCAGAAAAGAGAGATACAAACTTCCTGAGAAGTTGCAGTGTTGGCAGGATGCAGTTGCATGAAAAGAGGGGAGGGACATACCAGGAATACTGACCACAGAGTTACATCCTTGTCTTACATATTTGAGCTTAGTTGTAAAATGAGTTTATTATTAACTATTCCTACTCTTAAATCACACCGGTCAGTGCGGCACCTGCAACAGTGGTGCTTGAAAGTTTGTGAACCATTTTAGAATGTTCTAGATTTCTGCACAAGTGACCTAAAACGTAATTAGATTTTCGCACAGATCCTCAAAGTAGATGACAAGAACCCAAGTAAACAAATGAGACAAAAGTATTATACTTGGTTGTTTAAGTATCCAGTATTACATATCTGCAATTGGCAAAAGTGTGTGAACCTCTAGGATTAGCAGTCAAATGACAGTGAAATTAGCTAGACAGAAACAGTCAGACAGACTTTGCACAAATTGAGAAAATTTAAGACCGTTGTTAATGTTCATGAACCCACACGAAGAACACTGAACAACAGTGGAATGCATGGCAGAGTTGCAAGGAAAAAGCTACTGCACTCCTAAAAAAATATTGGTGTCTGACTGCAGTTTGTTAAAGTTCAAGTGGACAAGTCACACAAGCCCTAAAAGTAGATAAAGAAAATCCAGTTAAACAAATGAGACAAAAATATTATACTTGGTCATTCATTTCTTGAGGAAAATCGTCCAATAACCAGGTGTTTTCAATCAATGGGATGACAATCAGGTGTGAGTGGGCACCCTGTTTTATTTAACAGGGATCTATCAAAGTCTGCTCTTCACAACACGTTTGTGGAAGTGTATCTTGGCACGAACAAAGGACATTTCTGAGGACCTCAGAAGAAGAGTTGTTGATGCTCATCAGGCTGGAAAAGGTTACAAAACCATCTCTAAAGAGTTTGGACTCCACCAATCCACAGTCAGACAGATTGTGTACAAATGGAGGAAATTCAAGACCATTCTTATCCTCCCCAGGAGTGGTCGACCAACAAAGATCACTCCAAGAGCAAGGTGTGCAATAGTTGGCGAGGTCACAAAGGACCCCAGGATAACTTCTAAGCAATGGAAGGCCTCTCTGACATTGGCTAATATTGATGTTCATGAGTCCACCATCAGAAGAACACCACTGCTCTCCAAAGAGAACATTGCTGCTTGTCTGCAGTTTGCTAAAGAAGGACAAGCCAGAAAGCTATTGGGAGAATGTTTTGTGGATAGAACTTTTTGGTTTAAAAGAAAAGCGTTATGTTTGTAGAAAGGAAAACACTGCATTCCAGCATAAGAACCTTATCCCGTCTTTGAAACATGGTGGTGGTAGTATCATGGTTTGGACCTGTTTTGCTGCATGTGGGCCAGGACGGCTTGCCATCATTGATGGAACAATGAATTCTGAATTATATCAGAGAATTCTAAAGGAAAATTGTGTAAACAAGCATGAAGACATAATGAAAATAATGTTAGTGAATAGTTACAATTAATATGTAGTATGCAGTCGGTTGAATCACAGTGTCACTGGTAGATAAATGTGGGATATCAGTATTGTAAGTATTGATGTAATGTGTCGGTAAGATACATTCATATTTCTGCTTACAAAGCTGCTTACAACCACAGAAAATACTGAAAACTACTCAAAAGCTTCTATTAGACATATCATGGTTAATTAAGGTTTCTGTTTTTGCCCTCCTACATTTTTGTTCTTTTCCTCTCTTTTTTACTATTTCAGCTAAGTGTCAGGAGGAAAAATGCTAAAGAAATGTTTGGTGGCTTCTTCAAGAACATGGTGAAGACTGCTGATGAAGTCCTCATCTCTGGAGTTAAGGTATGTGGATTTTTTTTTTGTAGTGCTAATCTTATACCTGCAGTACTGACTGCATAACAATATACACTTACAGAGAACGTTATTGGGAACACTATACGAATAGCCCTGGCCAATGAGGGTTTGGCTTCCTGGACACTTTTAAGTACATGTTCTGGATTTTGGGCTACTAATCACAAAAATGATCTATTTTTTTGTGATTTCAAATCTTATTTTAAGTCTACTAGAGTACTGCTCACAAAGCAAGATGTTTCGGTCAGTCCATACATGCCAGAGCATGCACTCAGTGTAGGTGCTAAACAAATGTTACTTCTGTCTGACCAGTCCATCTGGCTTCTCTACTAAAAATAAGAACTCTACCCCAATACCCCAATATACCTGCCACCATGAGACCAGTGCCACATGATGACAGTTTGCCAGTACCAAAGCCACCAGAGATGTGGAGCCTAGATGAGACAACACATGAACCAGATGAAGAAAATGACACTGATACAAATGTTGAATCCTTTATGCCTGCTTATCCTCATGTCAGGAACTTCATATTTTTACAGAAGCCTTAATTTTAACCTTCTAAAAATATTTGACAAACTTCTTTACTCAGGTTGACAGCCTCTGTTTCTGCACTGAAAAAGTCCCCAAATCGCTTATAATACATGAACATGGCAACTGTTAAATGTTGCTTACCTGTAGTAATGTATGCAAACATGTGTAAGCTAATGTAATGAATGTTGTATATTTCAGGAAGTCGATGAGTTCTTTGAGCAAGAGAAGACTTTCCTCTTGGATTACTTTAACAAGATTAAGGATGCCACAGCCAAATCGGAGAAAATGACACAGTCTCACAAAAGTAAGCTCTTGCAATAACCTACGTTATGTTGGAATGCATAAATAAGTCAATAATAGAAACTATTTTTCTATTAACATAGGCTTTAAACTAAGGGCATTGACCATTTCTTGTATGTGTGGATATGGAAAGCTTTCAGAACTGAATTCAAGTGACTTGAGTCTCTGGGATGTGAGTCTGAGTCGAGTCTTGGGTCTCTAACGTGCAAGGCTAAGTCAGGTCATGGGTCTCTGGTGTACAAGTCGAAGTCGAGTCTTGGATCTCTGCTGTTTGAGTATGAGTCGGGTCTGAGTTGAGTCTGAGTTGAGTCTCTGGTCCCTGGTGTACGGGTCTGAGTTGAGTCTGTGGTGTACGAGTCTGAGTTGAGTCTCTGGTCCCTGGTGTACGGGTCTGAGTTGAGTCTCTGGTCCCTGGTGTACGGGTCTGAGTTGAGTCTCTGGTGTACGGGTCTGAGTTGAGTCTCTGGTGTACGGTTCTGAGTTGAGTCTCTGGTCCCTGGTGTACGGTTCTGAGTTGAGTCTCTGGTCCCTGGTGTACGGTTCTGAGTTGAGTCTCTGGTCCCTGGTGTACGGTTCTGAGTTGAGTCTCTGGTCCCTGGTGTACGGTTCTGAGTTGAGTCTCTGGTCCCTGGTATACGGGTCTGAGTTGAGTCTCTGGTCCCTGGTGTACGAGGGTCTGAGTTGAGTCTCTGGGTCCCTGGTGTACGGGTCTGAGTTGAGTCATGGTCTACGGTTCTGAGTTGAGCTCTCTGGTCCCGGGTGTACGGGTTCTGAGTTGAGTCTCTGGTCCCTGGTGTACGGGTCTGAGTTGAGTCTCTGGTCCCTGGTGTACGGGTTCTGAGTGGAGTCTCTGGTCCCTGGTGTACAGTTCTGAGTTGAGTCTCTGGTGTACGTGTCTGAGTTGAGTCTCTGGTCCCTGGTGTACGGTTCTGATTGAGTCTCTGGTCCCTGGTGTACGGTTCTGAGTTGAGTCTCTGGTCCCTGGTGTGTACGGTTCTGAGTTGAGTCCTCTGGTCCCTGGTGTACGGTTCTGAGTTGAGTCTCTGGTCCCTGGTGTAACGGGTCTGAGTTGAGTCTCTGGTCCCTGGTGTACGGGTCTGAGTTGAGTCTCTCCGGTCCCTGGTGTACGGGTCTGAGTTGAGTCTCTGGTCCCTTGTGTACGGGTCTGAGTTGAGTCTCTGGTCCCTGGTGTACGGTTCTGAGTTGAGTCTCTGGTCCCTGGTGTACGGTTCTGAGTTGAGTCTCTGGTGTACGGTTCTTGAGTCTCTCTGGTTACGGTTCTGAGTTGAGTCTCTGGTCCTGGTGTACGGTTCTGATTTGAGTCCTCTGGTCCCTGGTGTACGGTTCTGAGTTGAGTCTCTGGTTTACGGTTCTGAGTTGAGTCTCTGGTGTACGGTTTCTGAGTTGAGTCTCTGGTCCCTGGTGGTACGGGTCTGAGTTGAGTCTCTGGTCCCTGGTGTACGGTTCTGAGTTGAGTCCCTGGTGTACGGTGTCTGAGTTGAGTCTCTGGTGTACGGGTCTGAGTTGAGTCTCTGGTCCCTGTGGTACGGGTCTGAGTTTGAGTTGAGTCTCTGGTCCCTGGTGTACGGGGTCTGAGTTGAGTCCCTGGTGTACGGGTGTCTGAGTTGAGTCTCTGGTGTACGGGGTCTGAGTTGAGTCTCTGGTCCCTGGTTGTACGGGTCTGAGTTGAGTCTGTGGGTCCCTGGTTGTACGGGGTCTTGAGTTGAGTCCCTGGTGTGACGGGTCTGAGTTGAGTCTCTGGTGTATCGGGTCTGAGTTGAGTCTCTGGTCCCTGGTGTATGGGTCATGAGTTGAGTCTGTGGTGTACGGTTTTCTGAGTTGAGTCTCTGGTCCCTGGTGTACGGGTCTGAGTTGAGTCTCTGGTCCCCTGTGTGTATGGGTCTGAGTTTCTGAGTTGAGTCCCTGGGTGTATGGGTGTCTGAGTTGAGTCTCTCTGGTGTACGAGTCTGAGTTGAGTCTCTGGTGTCCCTGGTGTAACGGGTCTGAGTTGAGTCTCTGGTCCCTGGTGTACGGGTCTGAGTTTGAGTCTCTGGTGTACGGTTCTGAGTTGAGTCTCTGGTGTACGCGGTGGTTCTGAGTTTGAGTCTCTGGTCCCTGTGTACGGGTCTGAGTTGAGGTCTCTGGTCCCTGGTGTACGGGGTCTGAGTTGAGTCCCTGGTGTACGGGTCTGAGTTGAGTCCTCTGGTGTACGGGTCTGAGTTGATGTGCGCTCTGGTCCCTGGTGTACGGGTCTGGTTGAGTCTCTGGTCCCTGGGTGTACGGGTCTGAGTTGAGTCCCTGGTGGTACGGGTCTGAGTTGAGTCTCTGGTCCTGGTGTACGGGTCCTGAGTTGAGTCTCTGGTCCCTGGTGTATTCCGAGTCTGAGTTGAGTCTGTGGTGTACGGTTCTGAGTTGAGTCTCTGGTCCCTGGTAAACGGGTCTGAGTTGAGTCTCTGGTGTCCCCTGGTGTATGGGTCTGAGTTGAGTCTCTGGTCCCTGGTGTATGGGTCTGAGTTTGATTCTCTGGTCCCTGGTGTACGAGTCTGAGTTGAGTCTCTGGTCCCTGGTGTACGGGTCTGAGTTGAGTCTCTGGTCCCTGGAGGTGTACGGGTCTGAGTGAGTCTCTGGTGTACGATTTATCGTCTGAGTTGAGTCCCTGGTGTACGGGTCTGAGTTGAGTCCCTGGTGTATGGGTCTGAGTTTGAGTCTCTGGTGTACGGGGAGGTCTGAAGTTGAGTCTCTGGTCCCTGGTGTACGGTGTCTGAGTTGAGTCTCTGGGTGTACGGGTCTGAGTTGAGTCTCTGGTCCCTGGTGTACGGGTCTGAGTTGAGTCAATGGTCTACGGTTCTGGAGTTGAGTCTCTGGTCCCTGGTGTACGGGTCTGAGTTGAGTCTCTGGTCCCTGGTGTACGGGTCCTGAGTTGAGTCTCTGGTGTACGGGTCTGAGTTGAGTCTCTGGTCCCTGGTTAACGGGGTCTGAGTTGAGTTCAATGGGTCTACGGTTCTGAGTTGAGTCTCTGGTCCCTGATGTACGGTTCTGAGTTTGAGTCTCTGGTCCCTGGTGTACGGGTCTGAGTTTGAGTTCTCTGGTCCCTTGGTCTTACGGGTCCTGAGTTGAGGTCAATGGTCTACGGTTCTGAGTTGAGTCTCTGGTCCCTGGTGTACGGGTCTGAGTTGAGTCTCTGGTGTACGGGTCTGAGTTGAGTCTCTGGTCCCTGGTGTACGGGTCTGAGTTGAGTTTCAATGGTCTAAAACGGTTCTGAGTTTGAGTCTCTGGTCCCTGATGTACGGTTCTGAGTTGAGTCTCTGGTCCCTGGTGTGACGGGTCCTGAGTTGAGTCTCTGGTCCCTGGTGTATGGGTCTGAGTTGAGTCTCTGGTCCCTGGTGTATGGGTCTGAGTTGAGTCTCTGGTCCCTGGTGTACGGGTCTGAGTTGAGTCTCTGGTCCCTGGTGTACGGGTCTGAGTTGAGTCTCTGGTGTACGAGTCTGAGTTGAGTCTCTGGTCTCTGGTGTATGAGTCCAAGTTGAGTATCCGGTGTTATGGGCCTGAGTTGAGTCTCTCGGGTCTCTAGTCTCTAGCCTCTGACATGCAAATCCTATTTAGTAGATTAGGAGCTAAACCCAAAAATTCACTAGTCTGAAACTTGAGGGCCCACCTTTGTCATTTACTATAGTAACTTGATTATAATGCGTACAATGAGCATGAGGCACTGTCATATCTTGTGAATAATTGGTTTTTAACTAAATCTAAAGTAGCTTGAATGGAAGGTGGATGTCGAGACTCATACTCGTAATCCTCAGTAACAATAATGATGGGCCAGCTATTGACATTTTTGCTTTTTTCTCTTAGATGTTGCTGACGATTACATTCATGTTTCTTCTACATTGAACACTATTGGTGCTGATGACAATACAGTGCTAAAAATGTGAGTATGACAATATTAGAGGTGTTTGTGCTATTACTGCAGTGCATGCCAGTTCTGTCTAATAATTACAAAATAGCATATCAATTTGTGCACAGATTGAAATGAGGTTCTGTTTCTGTATGATGCAATATATTACTGTGAGATTTTTGAGACCAAAAAAATTATTATTACCAGTAGAGGGCGCTACAATTATATCTACTCAACTTGTTTAGTTATGGTCGTAAAGCAACTCCTAGATGAGAGAGGAGAACAAAATATATTCCAATATTGTTCTTTCAGGTACTTGGAAAAAATTTCAGACCTATTGGAGAAACTTAGGGTAGGTACTGTTGAAGGTGGCATGTTTTTTTTCCTACCAGTTCGTTTAATATTTTTGCTGTATTTAAAGGACAAATGTTACTGTGTGTAGAAAGTAGAAGGCAGAGTGGCTTCAGATCAGGAGCTCAAACTGACCGAGTTACTGAGATACTACATGAGGGACATTCAAGCTGCAAAGGTAAGCACTGTGGTTTAGTTTCTGAGTGGATTGAGAGATTTGAGACTCAATTTATGTCACGAGTTTGATGCATATTTTATGAAAGGCTTATGTTTTAAGTCTAATGGAATCAAGACTCATTCTTATTGTAGTGTCTTTAGCACATTCATAGGCTTAAGCGTTCACCTTTACATTTAGCAAAGCCCCTCATCCAGAGTGACTTACAGACATGCATTGTATTCTTTTTAGTAACATTAGGCACCACAGCATGCTGGTACAAACACAGCAGTGCTGCTGGAGTTTTGAACACCTCAGTGTCACTGCTGGGGTGAAAATAGTCCACTAGCCAATAATGTCCAGCCACCAGCATCCTGTAGGCAGCGTCCCGTGAGCACTGATGAAGGATTAGAGGATGACTGACACAAACTGTGCAACAACAGATGAGCTACTGTCTCTGACTTTATATCTACAAGGTGGATTGATACAGTAGATCTGTGACCATTGTGTCCTGACCATTAGAGAACAAGTTAAGGGGACTAACAAAGTATGTAGAGAAACAGATGGACTACAGTCTGTTATTGTACAACTACAAAGTGCAGTGACCACTAAAACTTAAAGAATAAGCAGAATATACAACCCAAAATCAGAAAAAGTTGGGACCGTATGGAACAGTATGTGGATACTGCTTTTGTTCCAAATCATGAATGTAATCATCTGTTGACATCACCTGCTTGAAATCACATCAGTATTTTGATTGTTTTTTTAAATCACTAGCCCTTAATTGCCCCGGCCCAATTTTTTTGGAATGTGTTTCAGGCCTGAAATGAAGGAATTGAAGTTTATTAACAAATGAAATAAAGTTGACTAGATGAAACATGAAATATCTTGGGTTCATACTATTTGCAATGAAATAAGTCAAAGTAAGTCCCAACTTTTTCTGATTTGAGGTTGTAAATTGAAAAATATAGTATGCCTAAGATTTTGCACACTACTGTATATGTAGGGTTGGTTACGTGAAGCAGAAGGTGGGCAAAAGACAAGGAAAAAATGGTTGCCTGAGTCAGCTGAAACCAAGGCAGAGAATGCTGCCTCCCTTGTTTGTTGGAGGACAGTCATTAAAAGACACAGATTAAAAGATGACTAGAGAGGAAAGAGTTTTTCTGTGGGAAGGTTGATGACACCAAGCAGAGTAAGAGGAGACCTATCTGGAGGGAAGAGACTCCAGTTCTTCAGTAATAGAACGTAGAAGGTCAGGCAGCCACAAAAATGATATGGAGGTTTAGGGGAATGTAACAGTATCAGCATGGAATTCAAATGATGACATACCAAGGTGAGAACGTGCTAGCAGGTGTGAAAAGCCATTTATGGGGTAAAACCTGTGCTAGAAGCTGGAGTAGATGAATTCTGAGGAGTACAGTTGTGCTTAAGTTTGTGAACCCTTTAGAATTTTCTATATTTCTGCATAAATATGACCTAAAGCATCATCAGATTTTCACACACGTCCTAAAAGTAGATAAAGAGAACCCAGTTAAACATATGAGACAAAAACACTATACTTGGATCATTTATTTATTGAGGAAAATGATCCAGTATTACATATTAATGAGTGACAAAAGTATGTGAACCTCTAGGATTAGCAGTTCATTTGAAGGTGAAATTAGAGTCAGGTCTTTTCAGTCAATGGGATGACAATCTGGTGTGAGTGGGCACCCTGTTTTATTTAAAGAACAGGGCTCTGTCAAAATCTGCTCTTCACAACACATTTGTGGAAGTGTATCATGGCACGAAGAAAGGAGATTTTTGAGGAACTCAGAAAAAGAGTTGTTGATGCTCATCAGGCTGGAAAAGGTTACAAAATCATCTCTAAAGAGTTTGGACTCCACCAAACCACAGTCAGACAGATTGTGTACAAATGGAGGAAATTCAAGACCATTGTTACCCTCTCCAGGAGTGGTCGACCAACAAAGATCACTCCAAGAGCAAGGCGTGTAATAGTTGGTGAGGTCACAAAGGACCCCAGGGTATCTTCTAAGCAACTGAAGGCCTCTCTCACATTGGCTAATGCTAATGTTCATGAGTCCACCATCAGAAGAACACTGAACAACAATAGTGAGCATGGCAGGGTTGCAAGGAGAAAGTAACTGCTCTCCAAAAAGAACATTGGTGCTCGTCTGCAGTTTGCTAAAGATCACGTGGACAAGCCAGAAGGCTATTGGAAGAATGTTTTGTGGATGGATGAGACCAAAATAGAACTTTTTGGTTTACCAGAAAGGTAAAGAGAAAGGAAAACACTGCATTCCAGCATAAGAACCTTATCCCATCCCATCTGTGAAACATGGTGGGGGTAGTACCATGGTTTGGGCCTGTTTTGCTGCATCTGGGCCACAACGGCTTGCCATCATTGGTGGAACAATGAATTCTGAATTATATTAGAGAATTCTAAAGGAAAATGTCAGGACATCTGTCCATGAACTGAATCCCAAGAGAAGGTGGGTCATGCAGCAACACAACGCCCCTAAGCACACAAGCCGTTCTACCAAAGAATGGTTACAGAAGAATAAAGTTAATGTTTTGGAATGGCCAAGTCAAAGTCCTGACCTTAATCCAATCGAAATGTTGTGGAAGGACCTGAAGAGAGCAGTTAATGTGAGGAAACCCACCAACATCCCAGAGCTGAAGCTGTTCTGTACGGAGGAATGGGCTAAAATTCCTCCAAGCCGGTGTGCAGGACTGATCAACAGTTACAGGAAACGTTTAGCTGCAGTTATTGCTGCACAGGGGGGTCACACCAGATACTGAAAGGTTCACATACCTTTGCCACTCACTTGTCTGTAATATTGGATCATTTTCGTCAATAAAATGACCAAGTATAATATTTTTGTCTCATTTCTTTAACTGGGTTCTCTTTATTTACTTTTAGGACTTGTGTGAAAATCTGATGATGTTTTAGGTCATATTTATGCAGAAATATAGAAAATTCTAAAGGTTTCACAAACTTTCAAGCACCACTGTAATCCAAGCACATTCATGGGCTGTATGTTTAACTCTGTGTTGTACATTTCACTCTAGGATCTTTTATATAGACGTGCAAAGGCCCTTGCTGAATATGAGAATTCCTGTAAGGCCCTTGATAAGGCACGTCTGAAAAACAAGGACGTCACACAGGCCGAAGAGCACCAGCAGCAGTGTCTGCACAAGTTTAACAAGCTGTCAGAGTCTGGAAAAAATGGTACTTTAAAGTCGCCTTTATCATATTTTTATGTGAATACACAGACCATTATTCTTCATACACTTTGTTTTCCTTACAGAGCTGACCAGCTTCAAGGGCAGGCGACTGGTGGCCTTTCGCAAAAACCTGATAGAAATGGCCGAGTTGGAGATAAAGCATGCTAAGGTGAAACCCACATCAACAGTTCACTAGTAAACAGATTTGCTATGCATGTTGTTGATTTCACACTACAAGTATTAACCTGTGGTTAACAAAATTATCCATTTCAGTACTCTATAATGCATATAGTTTTCTCATGGTCTATATCATTGAGTGCATTTAAAAGCATTTAATAATCCGATAACAGCAGAAAATCAGATTTTCTCAGGAATTCGATCAACTTGAGTAATCAGATCATTGGAAACCTCCTGGTTTACATGACAGTATGTGACATATACTTCAAATTTGAATATTAAATAGTCAAATTTTGTTTTCTCAAGTATATACTGGATTTCAGAGTCTCCACAAAATGACAGGCATTTTGCTGCCTTTAATTCCATAGCGTGTTTGATTCCGGGTTGCCAGATCCAGCAAGGAAAATAAACCCCACTAAAGTCAATGGAAAAATAGGTCAAATACGCGGACCTGGCAACCATGGTGGATTATTAAGTGCATGTAAAGGCACTCGCTATATCATAATGTACTGTGGGACTGTTGTGGCCTACCGGTTAAGGTACTGGACTATGGACCAGAAGGTCCATAATTCACCTCTGCCACTGTTGGGTCCTTGAGCAAGGGCCTTAACCCAGAATTTCTTGGACTGTAAGACTCCATAAGTCGTAAGTCGCTCTGGGTAAGAACGTCAGCTAAATGACAAATTTCAAATGTAATGTGTTCTAATTTCGGTTTAATTCTCTCTGTAGACCAACGTATCCTTAATTCAGGGCTGCATTGAGCTGCTTAAGAGCAACTGACCAACAACTGGGCTGGATGAAATTGTTGGTCCTTTAAAAGTGAATGTACCTGTACATTTCTGATGTGCCAATAACGACTCATAAGGCCTACCCAGGGACCATACCAGAGGCAAGATGTGTTAACGTTCATCAAACCACCTTTGATGTTCCATCCTTTCCCTTTGCACGAGAATGACCACGAGAGCGTTTCACCGCCAAGACCAAATTTTCAGGAAAAAAGGATCTTTTGAGATTTTGGATTATTCCATTTTATAGCAATTTGTGTTCATTAATCAATTTTGCTTCCCTTTTTCTGCAGCTTCCCTTTGCTTTGGCAGTGTTAATCATTTTACCAAGGAAGGTGTCAGTTACTGAGAACTTTATAATTTGCACTTACAATAATACTGAAACAATAAAAAAAAGTTGTAGAGCTTCTAAATTAGATGTGTCGAGAAAAAAAACTGTGAAGAGCTATGCAAAAATGTGTAACATGATTCAAAACCTTTTGTGACATGCGTATGTAAGGTCCTTATAAGCATCAAGTGTTTGACCTAATGATTTAGGTCATGTTTGTTAATATTAATCTTGCTTGTTTTGTATACTTACCTAATCAGTTGTCAAAAATATGTCATTAGTCAGGTTTTTCCCAACCGTTTTGTTGGAAATGTTTTTAGATAATCACATCAAATTTGCCTTCTGACAGCATTTGCCACTATCACACACAACCCCTACATTCCTGTTTAATGTGTGTTCCCTACTGTTTGTCACACAGAGCTTCCAATTGCTTACAATAATGCATGTTTTTGGTAGTTCATGAATTTTGTTTCTTCTAAACACATTTACATGCTGTAGCTAATATTAAATGACCAAATAGCACAATAATGTAATGGCACAAACTGGCTCTTATGCTCTTTCTTATGAGTCTATGTTTTTGTATAAGCACTTTTGGACATATACTTTGCAATCATGGTTGTATTCAAGGATTTGGGTACTAAAGAATATTTTGATTCATGAAAGTATTCCAAATGGATGCCAAAGTCATTATTATGGACTACTTGTAAGCACTGCATTAAATTAGTGTTTCAAAACTTTGTATTGTGTAATATTTTGTCTATAGTAATGTTTGACCCTCAGGTGGTGCAGTGGCAACTTGTTAGCACAGAAGCACAGTGACCCTGGTTCAAGCAGTACCTTTCAACCAGGTATGATGTCACACAGATAGAAAGAAGAACACAACTAATATAACAAGTGGTTTCTCCAAATTCCTGAGACTACTAAACTACTGAGAATTATTAAAGACCTTATGACAAGCATCTTTGGTATCTCTCAGTATAGCACCTTCATGACTTGCTGCAAATGTGATCCATGTGATCAGTTTATAGCTGAATAGTGTAATATGGGTTTTATTTATTCTGGATCAAAGTTCTGTTGGCAGATGAGCTAAAAGATTTTTGGCAGAAATGCAAACTAATAAGTGGGAGAAAAGGTGTTGCCCACCAGCATCAAGATGCCATTCCAGCTTTGATGTTTTGTGAAGTGAAAACCATGTTTGGGCTGCATTACTGGACAGTTTGCAGACACTGGGATAAAATGAAATTAATATTTAAGAAATATAATCTTAAAGTCTGGCAAGCAGCTACATGAAATGTTCTTGCTGCTAATTGGGGTTCCACAAAGTTAATAAAGAGGGTTCACATACCATTTCTAGCCAAGAATGTGAATGACAGTTGTGTCCTCATGTTGGATGCTCACACATGCTATTGTTGGCTGTTTTCTCCCATTTCCTTTAACCATTTCCCTGTTCTGGGAACTGGGGCATAACAGGTTTGGGGGCTCGTCTGGGATTCCTTTAGTTATTTACAAGTTTGATTGGTGAGTTTGATCATGGTGGTCATGTTGACTGGGACCTTAGTAAGTTTGAGGTGTCACAACAGGATTGTGCTAACAGCCAGTCGTTCCTTTGTGCCAGGATTTGTTATTTTGATTTTGCTTTCTTTGTATTTCAAAGTTAACCCAAGTGCGGATTTAGTCCCTGTTGGGGGTACGCTTAGAAAACTGTAAGTGTTCAAGTTTGTGCTTAAAGTGGCCTTAAGTTTGATACACCTCTGGTGAGCTAGAGTATGGTTAGTTTGTTTATGGTCAGGCAGTTAGGGGTGAGGCTGCTTAGGAATTTTTCTGTGGTGACCTTTTTTCTGATAGATCTGTTTTGTGTATTTCCTTTTTTGCTTCTGTTTCTCCATTTACCATGGCTGCGTTTGATATAAGAGAATTTATGCTCATTTCCCTGTTAGAGCAGTTTGACAAATGTCACAAGGACAATTTTTATTATTGTTCACAATTTATTTTTCAATATTTCCATCCCTCATGCTGGCACTAGATGGTAGTTAAATCTGAACTCTGTCAGGCACTAGACACCTAGCAGGGAGGAGTCTCCCTCCGGTGTTTCTCAGCTTGCCCAATTTCAGCTATAGAGTATCCGCTCCTCTATGACTGTCTCTCCACCCTCCTCCAGTTTTGGCATTGCACAGTATGCCTGCATCACTACATGCTCCAGATAAAGACAACTCCTGAAAGAATGCATGGTTCTAATCTTGATGTTAGTCACCACATTGCTTTAGTTCCTGTGTTCAGGGAGCTCTGTTCTGTTACTGTTTCAATACAAGGGAATTTGAAGAGTGCAGTTTAGGAGCACTTTCAGTCCAGAAGGAAGAAATTCTAGGAACTAATATATTAATTTAAAGAAAGCATCTTGTTAAACATAATCTGGTATTTTATTGAACATGATTGTGTTTCTTTGTCACTGTATTTTGTCACTGTATGACACATCACTCACCAATGCATATACAGTCGTATGAAAAAGTTTGGGCATCCCTGATAATTTTCATGATTTTAGTTTATAAATCATTGGTTGTTCAGATCAGCAACTTGAGTTAAATATATCATATAGCAGATGAACACAGTGATATTTGAGAAGTGAAATGAAGTTTATAGGATTTACAGAAAGTGTGCAGTAATTATTCAAACAAAATTAGGCAGGTGCATAAATTTGGGCACCCCAGCAGAAAAATTACATCAATATTTAGTAGATCCTCATTTTGTAGAAATAACAGCCGCTAAACGCTTCCTACAGCTTCCAGTCTGGATTCTGGTTGAAGGTGCTTTGGACCATTCTTCTTTAGAAACATCTCCAGTTCAGTCATCTTTGATGGTTTCCAAGCATGGACAGCCCACATTTTCAGTAATATTCATGTCTGGGGACTGAGATGGCCATTCCAGAACGTTGTACTGGTTCCTCTGCATGAATGCCTTAGTAGATTATGAGCAGGGTTTGGGGTCGTTGGCCTCGGTGCAACTTTGTCACTGATTCTTGAACATTGTTCTTAAGAATCTGGAGATATTAACTGGAATCCATGCGACCCTCAATTTTAACAAGATTCCTAGTACCTGCACTGGCCACACAGTCCCGCGGGCATTATGGAACCGCCACCAAATTTTACTGTGGGTAGCAAGTGTTTGTCTTGGGATGCTGTGTTCCTTTTCCGCTCCTTGTTATGTCCAAATAACTCAATTTTAGTTTCCATCAGTACACAGCACTTTATTCCAAAATGAAGCTGGATTGTCCCAAATGTGCTGTAGCACACCTCAAGTGACTCTGCTTGTGGCGTGTCTGCAGAAAAGGGCTTCTTCTGCATTACTCTCCCATACAGCCTCTTCCTTGTGCAAAGTGCGCTATATAGTTGAACGATGAACAGTGACACCCATCTGCAGCAAGATGAGGTTGTAGGTCTTTGGAGGTGGTCTGTGGCTTGACTATGAACTGTTCTCACCATCTTTCGCCTCTGCCTATCTGAGATTTTTTCTTGGTCTGCCACTTCGGGAGTTCCTTAACTAGAACTGTGTCCTGTGGTCTTCCATTGCCTCACTATAGTTTCCTCACAGTGGAAACTGACAGCTGAAATCTCTGAGAGCGCTTTTTCCCTTCCCTGAACCATGATGTTGAACAACCTTTGTTGTCAGGCCATTTGAGAGTGTTTTGAGGCTCCCATGTTGCCACTCTTCAGAGAAGATGCAAAGAGGAGAAAACTTCCAATGTGCCACCTTAACACTTTCTCATAGTTGGATTCACTTGTGTATGTAGATCAAGGGTCAATGAGCTTACAAAACAAATTTTGTGTTCCAATAATTAGTGCTAAAGGTATTCAAATGACAAGGGTGCCCAAATTTATGCACCTGCCTAATTTTGTTTGAATAATTACTGCACACTTTCTGTAAAACCTATAAACTTAATTTCATTTTCACTCAAATATCACGGTGTTCATCTGCTATATGATATATTTACCTCAAGTTGCTGAGCTGGACAACCAATGATTTATAAAGAAAAATCATGAAATTATCAGGGGTGCCCAAACTTTTTCATACGACTGTAAGTTGAAGCAAGTAATGTAATTGAAATAGCACAAAAATGCAATATGAAATGAAATATTGTATTAGGTACAATATAGGTTCACTGTTGTCCGATATTACAAAACTTAATTTGTTCTGCCATTTCTAACACTTGTTACTGTTGAAAACAAAAACATAGCACAATTTTTTTATTTCCTTTAGAATTTAGAAAGTTTCCTTTCCAGTTGAAAAACAAATATTTATACAGAGGATTTAATTTACTTATGGTTATGAAAATTATGGTTGACCAGAATTTCAAGATTATATTATAATTTCAAAATACTATTAAGTTTAGGAGATGGAGAGGGCAACTGCTTGGTTGAAAGTCTCTCTGTCTCTCTGTCTCTCTCTCTCTCTCTAACACAATACTGCACATTTCCTTTTAGATCAGATATCAAGTAAAACCCAGGCTGGTATTGAGCAATGATGATATTTCTATATACTTTTTTTTGTTGCTGTTGTTAATTGAAATTTAAATAAAAATGGTAATGAAATAAATTAAACATTATTTGAAATGGGCTACTCAATCAGCCATTATGATTTCTGAACTAGCCCAAGTGTCCTGATTTGTATAACTATTGTATTTATTTCCCCAATTCATAATAATCATATTTACTTAACAGTAATATTTATTTCTAACTATTTGAATTAACATGGCATATTGTCATTCAAAGAATTCCAGGAAATGCACACAAACTGAGCCCACAGCTGGTGATAAACATTGCCTTATTAGTTACCTGGATAAACCCTACCACTGTCCAAGGATTCTGTGATGGACCTCTGTCTCGCACTAGCAGCACCTCTATTCTTCTCAACCTCTTGCTGCTTCCTAATACAATTGTAAAAAGCAGTAAAGCAGTACGAATCTTTCAGCTGCTGGAAGCACTTCATCCAGTCTTGGCTATACTCTTTCCTCAAGATTGCCCACCAGCTCTCTATTAACTGATTGTAAATGCTGGAGCCATATATGTTACAGTCTCCAGCATGCTGATCTTGATGGTCATACAAAAGGAACCTTTACATTTGTTCCATTGTGCAGTTCTCTGTTCCCACGTCCATTTGGATTTTGGTGGGCGCTCCCATTCTCTCTTCAACTTCATCAATGAAGCAATTAACAATTTATATTGGATTGCTGTTAGTTGTGTAGGCATGGAGCGAAATAATCATTCTTGAAAAGCCATCGATAGAATAGTAGGGCTTCAGTTTATCATGTGTCCACATGCAACATGTAGTTCCCATCTAGCCTCCTCATTGGTTTCCCTGTATTTTATGCCAACCATAAAGTTAAATCTGATTAATTCAATCAACTACGCTATTGCAAATACTGCAAAAATCTCCAATGCGAATACCTCAGTCAGTTTTTCTCTTGTATTTACTAAATAATTATGTTGTTTTGACAACATACTTTTCTTGTTATAACAAGCACTTTCTCATGATTAAGACATAATTATGTTGTTTTTATGGCACACTGTCTCGTAACAATGAGGGGTTTATTTTTTATTTTACATGGCAGCCATACACATCTGTACCTCTGTACAGTGGTGCTTGAAAGTTTGGGAACCCTTTAGAATTTTCTTTATTTCTGCATAAATATGACCTCAAACATCATCAGATTTTCACACAAGTCCTAAAAGTAGATAAAGAGAACCCAGTTAAACAAATGAGACGAAAATGTTATACTTGGTCATTTATTTATTGAGGAAAATGATCCAATATTACATATTAGTGAGTGGTATGTGATCCTTCGCTTTCAGTATCTGGTGTGACCCCCCTGTGCAGTAATAACTGCAACTAAACATTTCCTGTAACTGTTGATCAGTCCTGCACACCGGCTTGGAGGAATTTTAGTCCATTCCACCATACAACTGTTGGTGGGTTTCCTCACATTAACTGCTCCTTCAGGTCCTTCCACAACATTTCAATTGGATTATGGTCAGGACTTTGACTTGGCCATTCCAAAACATTAACTTTATTCCTCTTTAACCATTCTTTGGTAGAACGGCTTGTGTGCTTAGGGTCGTTGTCTTGCTGCATGACCCACCTTCTCTTGAGATTCAGTTCATGGACAGATGTCCTGACATTTTCCTTTAGAATTCTCTGATATAATTCAGAATTCATTGTTCCACCAATGATGGCAAGCCGTTGTGGCCCAGATGCAGCAAAACAGGCCCAAACCATGATACTACCACCACCATGTTTTACAGATGGGATAAGGTTCTTATGGCTGGAATGCATAGTGTTTTCCTTTCTCCAAACATAATACTTTTCTTTTAAACCAAAAGGTTCTATTTTGGTCTCATCCGTCCACAAAACATTCTTCCAATAGCCTTCTGGCTTGTCCACGTGATCTTTAGCAAACTGCAGACGAGCAGCAATGTTCTTTTTGGAGAGCATTGGCTTTCTCCTTGCAACCCTGCCATGCACACCATTGTTGTTCAGTGTTCTTCTGATGGTGGACTCATGAACATTAACATTAGCCAATGTGAGAGAGGCCTTCAGTTGCTTAAAAGGTATCCTGGGGTTCTTTGTGACCTCGCCAACTGTTACACGCCTTGCTCTTGGAGTGATCTTTGTTGGTCGACCACTCCTGAGGAGAGTAACAATGGTCTTGAATTTATTCCATTTGTACACAATCTGTCTGACTGTGGATTGGTGGAGTCCAGACTTGTTAGAGATGGTTTTGTAACCTTTTCCAGCATCAACAACTCTTTTTCAGATGTTCTCAGAAATCTCCTTTGTTCATCCCATGATACACTTCCACAAACGTGTTGTGAAGAGCAGACTTTGATAGATCCCTGTTCTTTAAATAAAACAGGGTGCCCACTCACACCTGATTGTCATCCCATTGATTGAAAACACTTGACTCTAATTGCACCTTCAAATTAACTGCTAACTTTTGCCACTCATTATATGTAATATTGGATCATTTTATTCAACAAATAATTGACCAAGTATAATATATTTGTCTCATTTGTTTAACTGGGTTCGCTTTATCTACTTTTAGGACTTGTGTGAAAATCTGATGATGTTTGAGGTCATATTTATGCAGAAATAAAGAAAATTCTAAAGGGTTCACAAACTTTCAAGCACCACTGTATTTGATTGTAATTGGTGGCTGGGTATGTGTCTATTTTGAGGGTAAAAACCAAAAAGCAATTAGGTACAATCCTTGAAATTATCACTCACTGGAACACATTTTGCTGAAGTATGTAAAAGAAAACATTACACCCCACCCAACTCTTCACCTTCATCCGAAGACTCGAAGAAGTCAGACACACGCACCAAGAAGCTATGGAGAACCTGTACCAACATGCAGTGCTCCACATTCCACACAAGAGCATTTTAAGCTAATACAGCAGCATGATGCTGTTCTGTAAATAATGGAAAAAATTGTGTATTAATCTTTTCAAAGCAAGGGCGTAATCACAGTATATTGGGGGGCATATCTTCAAATGTCACAGGCACTGCCTAGCAGTGGCATGTTTTCTACCTGGAAAGATGATCATATCAGGTATCGTGTAGAGAATCCACATCTACACCACGTGCAGTCACAACTGGATTCCCACAGTTTTGGGACCCCTTCTTTTCTCTCTCTACAGCAGTTCTCTTGGCAAAGTCATAACATCATATGGGTTCTCCTACCACTATTATGCTGTTGAGATTCAACTCATCCTTTCTTACTTTCCATCAGATGAGCAGGTCTCCACACATACCTTGTCTGGAGAGCCTCTCATCATGGATCTCAGCTCATCATTTGAAGGTAAACTGTAGCAAGATCAAGCTATTTTACATTCCTGGAGACATGTTCCCTTGTCAAATATCTTGTAATCTCCCACATAAACTTTTCCATCACACCCACACAGAATGCTAGATACCTTGGAATTATCTGATAACCAGCTGAGTTTCTCTACTCATATTGCCAAACTCACCCAGTCACGTATGTATCTCCCCTATAACGTAAGGAGAATTCAACCCTTCCCTTTCAGGGAAGCCACTCAAGTGATTGTCCAGTCTCTTCTTGTATCAAAGCTAAACTATTGCAGTGCTCCCATGTGTACAATCAGACCCCTGCAGCCGATTCAGAATGCAGTAGTATGTCTGTTTTTCAATTTACCGATTTTTTCTCACGTGGCCCCACTGCTGTGTTTACTTCACTGTCTCCCTGTAGCTATGCAGATCAGATTTCAACCCTGATGCTCACCTACAAAGCCAAGAATGGATGAGCCCCAGGCTTCTTACTTTCAATACTCAAACTTGGCTCGACTGGACCAACCACTCAAGATCAAAGAAAGACAAGCATCGAGACTCTTCTCCATTCTGGCACCTAGGTGGAGGAATGAAATTATTTTACATTTCGTACTAGCATGAGGTAATGTCTATTCCCGTTAGCTACATCATCCTACCTGGCTCCCTTCTGACCCTATTCCTTTTCCACAGCAGGCTGTAATTAATAACCTGCTGTGCTTTCTCAATATAAACCCTCCTTCCTGTTCACTTCCTTGTCAGGCCTCGTTTCACTTGCCTTGTGGATTGGAAGTCCATCCTGTAGTCCATTGTTCCCCTGCTAAGACTGAAGTTTATAATGCTCAGGGGTTACTTAGATACCAAATAAGATGGCAAATGAACACCATGCTGCTGCCAGAAGTATTTTGAAGATATGATTTGTGCAAGATTTCATTTAGACTCTGACCTCTTTCTTTGAGATTAATATGGGTACTACAGAAAAAGCAAGGAATGCATCTAAGGCATACATCAAATCTATTACAGAAAATAGCATTCAAATAGAAACATTAGAAATAGAAATTTGCATACTGGAAAAGAACATCATCATCAGCTAGTCATGATTCTTATGAGCCGTATCAATAAATTTGAAAATTTTAATTCCAACTACATTGCACATATTACAGAAAGCAGAATATGTTCTATTCAGACTGAAAACCAATTTTTATAAAGGAGGAATAAATAATGGTAAATTCCTTACTTGACAATTAAAATTTATAACTGATGTATCTATCGTTATTATTTGCAATGTACAGTGGGGCAAGTATTTAGTCAGCCACTGACTGTGTAAGTTCTCCTACTTAGAAAGATGAGAGAGGTCTGTACTTTTCATCATAGGTACACTTCAACTATGAGAGACAAAATGCTAAAAAAAAATCGAGGAAATCACATTGTAGGATTTTTAAAGAATTTAATTGTAAATCATGGTAGAAAATAAGTATTTGGTCACCCACAAACAAGTAAGATTTCTGGCTCTCACAGACCTGTAACTTCTTCTTTAAGAAGCTCTTCTGTCCTCCACTCGTTACCTGTATTAATGGCACCTGTTTGACCTTGTTATCTGTATAAAAGACACCTGTCCACAGCCTCAAACTGTCAGACTCCAAACTCAACCATGGCCAAGACCAAAGAGCTGTCGAAGGACACCAGGAAGAAAATTGTAGACCTGTACCAGGCAGGGAAGAGTGAATCTACAATAGGCAAACAGGTTGGTGTGAATAAATCAACTGTGGGAGCAATTGTAAGAAAATGGAAGACACAAGACCATTGATAATCTCCCTCAATCTGGGGCTCCACGCAAGATCTCATCCCGTGGGGTCAAAATGATCATGAGAACGGTGAGCAACAATCCTTGAACTACACGGAGGGACCCGATGAATGACCTGCAGAGAGCTGGGACCAAAGTAACAAGGCTACCATCAGTAACACACTACGCAGAGAGGGACTCAGATCCTGCAGTGCCAGGCGTGCCCCCCTGCTTAAACCAGTACATGTCCAGGCCCGTCTGAAATTTGCCAGAGAGCATATGGATGATCTAGAAGATGCCTGGGAGAATATCATGTGGTCAGATGAAACCAAAATAGAACTTTGTTTGGAGGAAGAAGAATTCGGAGTTGCGCCATACCTACTGTGAAGCATGGGGGTGGAAACCTCATGCTTTGAGGATGTTTTTCTGCAATGGGGACAGGATGACTGATCCGTGTTAAGAGGAGAATGAATGGGGCCATGTATCATGAGATTTTAAGCCAAAACCTCCTTCCATCAGTGAGAGCATTGAAGATGGAACGTGGCTGGGTCTTCCAGCATGACAAATGATCCCAAACACACCGCTCGGCCAACGAAGGAGTGGCTCCGTAAAAAGCGATTCAAGGTCCTGGAGTGGCCTAGCCAGTCTCCAGACCTCAAACCCATAGAAAATTTGTGGAGCGAGTTGAAAGTCCGTGTTGCCGCACAACACCACTGCTCTAGTGGAGATCTGCATGGAGGAATGGGCCAAAATACCAGCTACATTGTGTGCAAACCTGGTGAAGACTTACAGGAAACGTTTGACCTCTGTCATTGCCAACAAAAGTTATGTTACAAAGTATTGAGCTGAACTTTTGTTATTGACCAAATATTTATTTTCCACCATAATTCACAATTAAATTCTTTAAAAATCCTACAATGTGATTTTCTGGAGGTTTCTTTTCTCATTTTGTCTCTCATAGTTGAAGTGTACCTGTGATGAAAATTACAGACCTCTCATCTTTCTAAGTAGGAGAACTTGCACAGTCAGTGGCTGACTAAATACTTTTTTGCCCCACTGTATAATGGATAGTCAGTGAAAGGGTTTTGTCTTTTAACCTTCTATATCTATAGAGTTTGATCACCGTCTTTCATGTGATACTGTGATCGATAACCTTAAAGTTGGCCTTATCTTGTCTTATCCATTATTTTGCAATGTTTAATAGATCCAAAATTTAAATCCTGTATTGTCACACTCTAGAAATGTCTGCGGTACAAGTCATAAAAATTTATAAAATATCACAATTATATACCACAATGCCTCAACCATACATTCTCTGGGTTTTTGTCCATGACTTTTTTTTATGATCTGTCTTTTATTTATTTATTTGTTGGTTCTTGAATGGCTTTTTTCTTTTTACTGACACGTGTATGTTACTGCGTTCTAGGATAAAATGTCGAATAACAAAAAAAAATGCATGCAAAAATTCATGGGCAATTAGTACAACAGTATTTCATGGTTTATGTGGTTTATATGGTTAATGTAAATGTAAATTACAGAACGTACATATGTATGACGGAAAGGTGATGTTGCTGTACATGAAACGTTGTATTATGGTGTACCCAATATGAGCCAAGCTAAACAAACATGAAACAGCTAAAACTATTTTAAAGTACAAAAACATAATAACCATGCTCCTACATGAGTTTGCTAGTCAACTCTAAATGAAGATTGGCAGAACAAAGAATTTCTTATATGCTGCCAAGCTTAATTTAGGGTTGACCAACAAATTCATGTAGGAGTATTGATATTAGGTTTTGTACTTTAAATTAGTTTTAGCCTTTTCATGTGTGTTTAGCTTGGCTACATTAGTAATGGATAATGTGGTTACTCCCTGTGGAAAAAATAAGACTGGAAAACAATGGTGAGTGACAGTAAACAACACAACACAAAAGCATTATTTAAATAACCTGAAAAGTTACACATACCATGTTTCAATCAAATTAAGAACACGGTGCAAGATGTGAAATAATGAATGCAGATTTAACATGTATAATAAGTCATTTGAATGTTTCTTTATTGCAGAGGTTGCATTAACTTATTCTGAACTGACCAAGGTTGGACAAACTTTTGCATAAGATTGTAAGTTCATATAAGGTCTATCTATAAACTGCTGTCAACAACTTCTGTCACTAGCTCTCACTGTAACTCACCCCAGTGAAGTGGATGAAGAGTTGGGTAAATGGTGATCACAGGTATCTTCACTGACCCCTAGAAGTTTATAAAGTTTACAAACTCTCACTGGAATTCAGGGAACGAATGAAGTACTATATGTACTTTGACCATTATCCAGTGGTGGAAGAAGGGCAAATAGTTTTTTTACTAAAGTACAAATAATCATACCAAACATACTCTGGTACAATCTGAAGCACGCTGCATTTATTTATATTTTATGAGAATAAAAATAGCTTATAAAACATACTGAACTCAAACCGTGGCTCATCATTGGCTTTTAAAATGTCTATTTCCCTCACTTTTGACAAAGCGTTCCCGCTGAATGCAATCATAACTTATGACCTAACCGGCAGCATAGAGTGCAAGGTGAGACACACTCACACCGAAACACTTTAGAGATGGCAATTCACCTAATGCATGTCTTTAGGATGTGGGAGGCAACTAGAGTATTTGGAGGAAACCCACAAAGACACAAAGAAGAGCTTGCTAAATCAATACAGACAGCAGATGTTAGCGGGATTCCAGCCTGGGCTTCTTTATTTGTTAACCACTGCACCACTATGCCTCCATAAATGTATAAAAAAAAAGCAAAACAATGCATTTTACCACCATAGTAATCCTGGTCAGGGTCGCAGGGCATGTCTGGGACTGTGGTAGCCTAGCGGGTAAGGTGTGGACCTGACAATCAGAAAAGGCAGCTTCTATAGGTTACAGTGGTAAGTATTTAGTGTGAGCTCCCCTTACGTTTGATCAGTCACATCCATCGGGATGCAGTCTATAGAAACTTGATCAGGATTTATTTATTTACTGTGGTAGCCTAGCGGGTAAGGTACTGGACTATGGACCAGAAGGTCCAGGGTTCAAATCCCACCTCTGCCAAGCTATCACTGTTGGGCAAGGCCCTTAATCCACAATTGCTTGGATTGTAAGATCAAGATTGTATCAGTTGTAAGTCTGGATAAGGGCGTCTGCTAAATTCTGTAAATGTAAATGTGTCTGGAGCCTAACCCAGAAATCACCCTGGACAGGACAACAGCCCATCACAGAGTTCTGGAAACACCCAACCTTCACACTGTGATTAAACAATCAACACCCGGGGCTCAGGAACTATGGTTTCCACCAACTGGCTAACTTTATAAAACAGTTAGCCTATATCAGTGCAATTTCAAGGTAAATTCAGAGAAGAAAAACGAACTGAGCTAAACGTGTATGTGATGTGAGAATTATTTAGCTCATTTTAATCACACCACCAGTAACTCTAAAACTTGACTGTGCAAAGGAGTAATTGTTTAGTTTTTAGGTAGACTCTGATATTTTGTCCTGCTGGTTGAATTTACCATTCGTGCACTACTAAATGCGCACCAAAAACTCTTATACACCAGGAGACGTGTAAACAACGTTTAAAATATAACGGATATGTGTTAGCAAACTAATACGAAATGTTTGGCACGTCTATATACTTGTATTTTCTACCTCCAGTCGCAAGTCAAAGAAATATAAGAAAGCGGTTCTTTAAATGCCACGCCCGTAAAAATTCCGAGGCGGGGTATGAAATGTGTTTTTTACTTTCTATGTAGCGGAATTGCTCCGTTTCTCCTCAAAACTCCATCACTGTGCGGAAGAAATACAACTCAAAAACCCCCACAATGGCCGGAGTAGCGTCCACATTAGCCAAAAAGCGAGCCCTGGCAGCTGGTTTCGGGACGAACGCTAACGCTGTGCACTATTTAAACCAAAACTTTGCAACTCTGAGAGCAGAGTGTCTGAGTCGCGGTCAGCTCTTCTGTGATCCTGCATTTCCAGCACAGCCTGAGTCTCTGGGCTTTAACGAACTCGGTCCACGTTCTTCCAAAACAAGAGGAGTCCAGTGGAAAAGACCTGGGGTGAGCTCTTTTTTAAATAATGTTCAACAACAGCAATAGCCTAATAATATTATTATAGGTTATGTAGAGAATGTGGTTAGTGCCAACTAATGACTCACGTTTTAGTTCCAGGAAGGAAACAGTAAACTTCTAACTTTTTTAAACAAAATTTTCTAATGCTGCTGCAGGAGCTGACCTCCAGGCCCGAATTCATCGTTGGAGGAGCAACAAGAACAGACATCTGCCAAGGAAGCTTGGGTAAGTCTTGAAAGTTGTTTAATACATGGTAAACGTTTAAAAACTGGTCTTCCTGTTATTTGGTTATCCCTCATAACTAAAATGCCTGTAATTTAAGGTTTAACTCTATTCTAAACAAATCACTGCATGTCAAATGATACTAAACATCTAAAATGGAATTCATTAACAGAGTGGAACCATCATTGACCTCTCACTAGTTTCTTAACTGTGGGTTGGATTTAAAGCATCTGTACATGATTCCAGTGGCTCTGATACACAATTCAAAGCTCCGAGATCCTTGGTTCGATCTCGACCTCGGGCTCCATCTGTGTGGAGTTTGTCCTCCTCGTGTCCGCATGGGTTTACTCCGGGTACTTTTGGTGTCCTAACACATTCCAAAGACATGTTATGTTTACTGGTGTTTCCAAAGTGCCCTTAGTGTGTGATTGTATGTGCCCTATGATGGACTGGCACCCTGTCTAGTTGGCTATTCACCGGCTTTCCTGCGACCCTGCCTAGGATTACGCAGATAAGGCAATGAAGGAATGACTGAGCACACAATTCCAGACCTAAAAGCCCAGAGTCCAGTACAATGACTCACAGTACAGTTTCAAAACTGTAACTGACTTGTGAAAGTTTATGGAGTCCAGCTTTTTACAACATAATAGTGGCATGTCAGTGGTGTTGCTGTAGCTCATTAATCATAGTAAGCTGTGACTTTTTGTAGATGACTGTTCACATTTTTACTGATTATTGTACATCTCTAGGTAAGTATATTGCTATATTAAATTTATGCTGCTGTAATTTTATAACCATCTAAGGTACAATATTTTAACTACATGCATTCCAGACTAACCTCATTCTAAGCAGAAAGATCTGGCACGAAATTCTTTTAACATTATATCTCTAAAACTTCAAGTGAGCAACAGACTATGTTCAGCGTGGTGTGACACCCACATGACCAAACAAAAAAAGAGCTGGATTGTGTGAGTCATATAATGACCTTGGTAACATGAATCACAACATTGAGGGATTTAGCTTCTTTGGATAATGTTGTACTTTCTGAATTCTGAAACTAGTTTAATTGCTGAGGTGTGTCCCTGTTCTTCAGGTAATGTGTGCCTGAAGCTGCAAACCATATCTTAATTAGTTGTGTTCTTACTATCTTTTGTGATTATTCATGTTTTCATATAACATACCCTAAAGGATTTAGTAATACAGAATGCTTATCATAAATACATGTTTTCTAAAGGGAAAACAGTAGGAGTCTGAACCATCTTGTTTGTTTGTTGAGCTGTGCAAGCGTTCATTTAAATGAAGCCAAATCATTCCTTAAAGACATATGTGTCAAACACTGGCCATATGTGGATTTGTTGTGGGCAGAGGACCCTGAATGGAACATGCAATTACAGTCAGCAGTGCATGGTTCGAAAGGAATTCACAACAGTCTTAGAGGACATGGAGTAAAATGGCACTTAGTCTTGGACGAATTCAATTAAAATGTGTTGGAACGCTGTAGTTAAAGGTCAGATTACTGATGTGTGTGACAAAAATGCCCGATCGTTAGTGTTAAGTACACGTTTCTATTACGTGAATGTATGATGTGCAAGAGTGACCCGAGTGGGCTGAGGCATGTCTCAGCATTTATTTTATTTACGTTGACTGATAATAGTCCTTAACAGGGTTGGTAATCTGTCTGTCAGTACACAGACTGTGTAATAACTGTGTGAGAAGTTCTGCTGGTTTGACATTCACAAGGATGCAACATTATAAAAAAAGTGACTTGTTATAGGGAAAGCAAACACACTTCAATATTTTCACAAGAATCCCTGCTGTGCCCTGTGATGACCTGTTGCCCTCTTCTAGAGACCCCAATGCCCAGTAAGCATAGGGCTAAACTACAAACCCCTCCTGACCAGACAAGTTGAGATAAAGCCAGTGACAAATGTGATCTAAATATGATTCTTTCTGATTCCATTTGTGTTTGTCAATCTTCAGGTGACTGCTGGCTCCTGGCAGCCATCGCATCTCTCACTCTTAACGAGGATGTTTTGGCTCGGGTTGTACCATCAGACCAAGGCTTTGGCGATAACTATGCGGGCATTTTTCACTTCCAGGTAGACCAACGCATTTTATATGGCATAATTTACATCAGTAAAAGTGTGGAAGGTACAAAATATTGCAGGTGTTAAAGATTTATAGGTTTCACATACTGTTTGCTAACACAAAGTGCAGCGTCTGCTAAAAGATATCAGGGGAAATGTTGGACATACCTATACAAATTGTATTCAAATAGAATTGATTACCATCACAAAAGAATGCACTATTTCATTGATGGTCTTAGGAGCACTTGGTTCCTACATGCAAACTGGGTAGTGGGTGTGGTTTGTGGAAAGTTTTGTTCTGGCTAGAAAACCATGGTGAGTCAGAATGGAGGAACACCCACTGATCCCAGAGGAAGAGATTCCTTTTTGTGTGTTTTATGTGTCCTCGCACATAGTTATTCATGACCTTTGGTCATTGTTCCCTGCAAATTACAATTACCTACATGTAGTAGATGACAAATTAGTATGTATTGGTAATTATACAGTGGTGCTTGAAAGTTTGTGAACCCTTTAGAATTTTCTAGATTTCTGCATAAATATGACCTAAAACATCATAAAATTACTTTTGCCTACAAGTCCTAAAAGTAGATAGAGAACCCAGTTAAACAAATGAGACAAGAAATATTATACGTGGTCATTAGTGAATAAAATGATCCAGTATTACATATTAGTGAGTGGCAAAAGTATGTGGACCTCTAGGATTAGCAGTTAATTTGAAGGTGAATTTAGAGTCAGGTGTTTTCAATCAATGGGATGACAATCAGGTGTGAGTGGGCACCCTGTTTTATTTAAAGAACAGGGATCTATCAAAGTCTGCTCTTCACAACACATTTGTGGAAGTGTATCTTGGCACGAACAGAGGAGATTTCTGAGGACCTCAGAAAAAGAGTTGTTGATGCTCATCAGACTGGAAAAGGTTACAAAACCATCTCTAAAGAGTTTGGACTCCACCAAGCCACAGTCAGATTGTGTACAAATGCAGAAAAATTCAAGACCATTGTTACCCTTCCCAGGAGTGGTCGACCAACAAAGATCACTCCAAGAGCAAGGTGTGTCATAATTGGTGAGGTCACAAAGGATCCCAGGGTAACTTCTAAGCAACTGAAGGCCTCTCTCACATTGGCTAATGTTAATGTTCCTGAGTCCACCATCAAAAGAACACTGAACAACAATGGTGTGCATGGCAGGGTTGCAAGGAGAAAGCCACTGCTCTCCAAAAAGAACATTGCTGCTCGTCTGCAGTTTGCTAAAGATCATGTGGACGAGCCAGAAGGCTTTTGGAAGAATGTTTTGTGGATGGATAAGACCAAAATAGAACTTTTTGGTGTTATGCTTGGAGAAAGGAAAACACTGCATTCCAGCATAAGAACCTTATCCCATCTTTGAAACATGGGGGTGGTAGTATCATGGTTTGGGCCTGTTTTGCTGCATCTGGGCCAGGACGGCTTGCCATCATTGATGGAACAATGAATTCTGAGTTATATCAGAGAATTCTAAAGGATAATGTCAGGACATCTGTCCGTGGACTGAATCTCAAGAGAAGGTGGGTCATACAGCAAGACAACGATCCTAAGCACACAAGTCGTTCTACCAAAGAATGGATAAAGAAGAATAAAGTTCATGTTTTATAACGGCCAAGTCAAAGTCCTGACCATAATCCAATTGAAATGTTGTGGAAGGACCTGAAATGAGCAGTTAATGTGAGGAAACCCACCAACATCCCAGAGCTGAAGCTGTTCTGTACGGAGGAATGGGCTAAAATTCCTCCAAGCCGGTGTGCAGGACTGATCAACAGTTACAGGAAACGTTTAGTTGCAGTTATTGCTGCACAGGGGGGTCACACCAGCTACTGAAAGCAAAGGTTCACATACTTTTGCCACTCACTAATATGTAATATTGGATCATTTTCCTCAATAAATAAATGACCAACTAATAATATTTTGTCTCATTTCTTTAACTTGGTTCTCTTCATCTACTTTTAGGACTTGTGTGACAAAATTCTAAAGGGTTCACAAACTTTCAAGCACCACTGTATGTCTATTTGTCAGCATTCAAACATTGTTGTCTATTAAGAGAGAGGTAAGAAGTAGCACATAACTGTAAGGAGTTCTCTAAATTGCAAGCAGTGTCTGCACAGTTAGTTCATTTTGTAATGCAAATTCTTCACATTCTCCAGTTCTGGCAGTTTGGAGAGTGGGTAGATGTAGTCATTGATGACCGGCTGCCTACCAGAGATGGAGAGCTGCTGTTTGTTCATTCAGCCACAGGCTCTGAGTTCTGGAGTGCCCTGCTGGAGAAGGCCTATGCCAAGTGAGTGCACTTTACATTGTCAGCTACACCCTCGATTTTTTTTTTGTTTTGTTTACTTTGAAGATAGCAGTCTAAAGGGTGGAAGAATAATGTTACTCTTGAACTATGTGAGGGTTTTTATTAAACCTTCTGAAAAGGTTGCATGACTTCAGTTCAGGTACTCTAATGTCTTATTGTCATGTTTGTAACAAGACTGTTTGCTTAATTAACTAATTTGAGGTGAAAAGACCCTAGTGTCACTCTTGGTACACCAATCTTTTAACAGAATGTCATTAATTAGTCTAACAGGGCTAAACAAGTTCAAAACAAAGTGCACACTATACCCTGATTGGTGTGCTCGCTTCTCACTTCTTTTGTCTTTAGATGTAAAGTTTTATACACACCTAAACCAAAAGGAACAGATTTCACATAATTTAGTGGAGTAAAACGTAGGATATTTGACTTTGAAATATAGTGAAGTTGAAGTAAAAAGTTAACCAAAATAGAAACACTCCAATAAAGATACACGAAATAAATACTTAAGTATAGTGACAAATTACACTTACTTCGTTACTGTTTGCCACTGATTGCATGAAATGTTTTACCACATGTTAATAAATTACTACAAAATGGATGAAGTACTGAAAGCTCTGTTTTGATCTCATCCATCCACAAAAAAAATTTCCAATAGTCTTACTGTTGCCCCTCAGAGATATGCAATGTTAGATATATTTTCATCAATAAATAAAGGACCAAGTATCATATTTTGTCTCTTTTGTTTAAATGGGTTGCTTTATCTAATTTAGGACTTTTGATGTTTTAGGTCATATTTAAGCAAGAATATATAAGGGGTTCACAAACTTTCAAGCACCGCTGTGTAGGTAAAACAAGTATGTCCATAAATCACTTGCCTTTCATGGATACTGATTCTTTTTTCTGGTGGCCAGAAATATTCAGCCATGTTAGAACATAAAGTTAAACACATAACACTGTGATATATTTATATGGACATATTTCTGATGTAATTTTGCTTTTTTTGTTGCAGTATTGCATTATTCGTTAGCGGCTGTATTCCACTTTAACATTTCAGTAGGACACATTTTTAGTGATGTGCAGTGTCATACTAATGAGAAATAATAGCAGAGACAACAAATCCTGTCTTTATTTGCAAGTCATTTGCCATTTTTTAAATTTGCTGTTATGTTCTTCAATAATACTTGCATTGACAAGAAATGTGAGGTCAACTCCGTGAGCACCAAACAATGTCTTTTCTGTACATTATTTGTCTAAGTCTGTATGTCATTTAACCCTCTACATTATTTGTGCTGTTGGTCTTGTATATGAGTGGATTTTTTATGAATTTCCCCTTTCATTATCTCCCTCTCCGTCTTTCTCTATACGTTTTTCTTGTGTGTTCTGACTTGCTGTATGACATAGGATGAATGGATGTTATGAGGCTCTGTCTGGAGGCTCGACTACTGAGGGTTTTGAGGACTTCACTGGTGGGATAGCTGAGAACTATGAGCTGAGATCTGCTCCGAGTAACATATTCCAAATCATCAAGAAAGCTCTGGAGTCTGGAGCCCTGTTGGGGTGCTCTATAGATGTATGTCATTTTTACTTCTTAGTAATTGCTCATTACTTAAAACCATGTATCTAGAAGAGAACAGAAGTGTAATCTGGCCCACATGCCCCACCCAACACTACAGCACACCACATTGCACCACACCTATAGTGATGAGGATGGTTAGAGATACAGCTGGAATTTTGGGAGGTGAGCTTGAGAGACAAGCCTACACATGAGAAATTAGAGCCCTGGAGGATCTGGAGAGATTCTTGTTATCAAGCGTTGTCAAAGAATCAATTGTGTGTTGTGAGGTAATACCAAGTACTATTCAGGGGTTTCAGTAATTGTGACATATTTATTTGTTAAAGGTAAAGATTCTCTTAAAGTTTTTTTTTTTTTCCTAGGATGAATTTACTTCAGTGAAAATTTAAGTTTCTGTTATTTGCAGTTAAGCTAATTAACCACAAACCACTCATGTATGTTAAAAGCTAATTTTTGTATTTGCAGATTACAAGTGCAGCAGATTCTGAGGCCATCACATACCAGAAGCTCGTGAAAGGACATGCTTACTCAGTGACAGGGGCTACTGAGGTTAGTTACCTGGGTTCAGCTCAGCTTTGACTGTTTTATACATAAAGCAAACTAGTAAGAGGAACAGAATTAATAAGTGCTGTGTGACAGGTAAACTATCGTGGCCGTAAGGAGAAGCTTATCAGAGTGCGTAACCCTTGGGGTCAAGTGGAATGGACTGGAGCCTGGAGTGACAAGTCAGATCACGTTCCTACTCAAAATACCAGAAAATATGAGCCGTCATGAATTTATATAATACAACCCCAAATCAGAAAAAGTGTACAGTAACGTTTTAAGTGGCATTTGTGAACGTAACTGTATTGTAGTGCTTGACAAAGGTCAACATGTCGTTCTATCCGCTATTGATGAATTACAGTTCTTGAAGCAGTGCCATATGAGGGATCAGAGATCATTGGTGTTCAGCTTAGGCTTGCCCCGTTGCCCTTTATGCACTGAAATTCCTCCATATTTCTTGAATCGTTTAATGATATTGTGCACTGTAGAAGGAGAAATATGTAAATCCCTTCCAATCTTTCTTTGCGGAACATTTTAAACATTTCAACAATTTTCTCACGCGTTTGTTGACAAACTGGAGATCCTCTGCCCATCTTTGCTCCTCAAAGACTCAACCTTTTGTGGATATGCTTTTTTTTTTAACCTAAATTGCCCTCATTCCAACTTTTTTTGGAATGTGTTGCAGGCCTGAAATGCAGGAATTGATGTTTATTACCAAATCAAATGAAGTTGACCAGAAAAAGCCTTGAAATATCTAGAGTTCATACTGTCTGCGATGACACACAAGTCAGAGTAAATGTTTTATTTGCATTTTCTGTACCGTCCCAGCTTTTTCTGATTTGGGGTTGTAGTTAAACACATTGGAGAGTCAGTTTAAAATTAGCAACAGTGTTCTTGCACTGATACCGCTTTGAACTGCTCTTTCAACATGAACTCTTCCACTTTGCAGCTCTTCCGAGTGGAATTCTGTAAATGCCTCTGAACGTGAGAACATAAAAGCAGACGATGGAGAGTTCTGGTACAATGCTAACTCATTTCTGGTCTCCAAGATAAGCTGTGCCATATTCCTTTATTACTTCATGTCATTTGGCTTGTTTGACAATGTTTTCTAGTTGTTTAATCACTACCTGTATATGTTTCCAGGATGTCCTTCTCGGACTTTCAAAGGCATTATTCCCGTTTGGAGATTTGCACATTAACCCCAGACACTATAACCACTGAGAATGTGAAGCACTGGAGTGTGTCAAAATTTGACGGCAGCTGGAGAAGAGGCTCAACAGCAGGTGGTTGCAGGAACCATCCATGTGAGTATGCCAGATTTGTCCCAATTACCCTTTTTTCTATAGATATATCTGTGATAAAAGCTACTAACATGTTGCTCCAATGCACCAAATCACACCCCACCATGGTCCTGTTCACAGACACATTCTGGATGAATCCACAGTATAAGATCAAGCTGAATGAGGAGGATGATGATCCTTCTGATAATGAGGTTGGCTGCAGTGTAGTGATTGGCCTAATCCAGAAGAACCGGCGCAAACTCAGGAAGTCTGGGGAGGACATGCATACTATTGGCTATGCCATTTATGAAGTAAGAGAAGGCTTTACAAATTTTTTTGTGACTAATTATTCAAGTATAGTGTTATTTCTCTACCACACTCTAATCTAATACATGTCTTGGTGAATGTCATTCCAGGTCCCAGCTAAGGTATCCATCCTAACTGAAAATCGACATCAGGAAGATAAGAGACAATAATTTAAGCATACCCAGTAATCTCACTTTGTGTTTATTTGGCTAAATTTTATAATTCTCAGTTCCATGGGCAGAAGGAGGTTCACCTTCCTAAGGAGTATTTCCTGACCAATGCTCAGAAAGCTCGCTCTGAGACCTTCATCAATCTGCGAGAAGTTAGCACTCGCTTCAAACTACCTCCTGGAGAGTATCTCATTGTCCCCTCCACCTTTGAACCACACCTGAACGGGGATTTCTGCGTGCGAGTATTTTCGGAGAAACAGTCGGAAATGCAGTAAGACATAAAGCTCATTTTATTATGTGTCTTTCCATTTGTTGATGATTGTTGTAAATGTGTCGTAGCTGAGCTGGAGTCGGCTGCAATATTTGTAGACTGCTATGTTGCTTCTAACAGTTTCAGTTAAAGAATGGTGACTAGTAGAACTTCTATAGAAATTTGTATCCCAGTCCTATTTATATCAGAATTAGAGTCGTCCCAGGAAATAATTTACTGTGAAATTTGAGAGTAGAACCATGAAGTGGCCAAATTACCACCAACTTCATAGTACAACTGTGAAATAATTCGTGGTCAGGTCATAGTCCACCAAGTTTACAATTGTACTATGAAATTTCAGGGTAGAACCATGAAGTGACCAAATTACCATCAAAAATTCATAGTAGAACTGTGAACTTCATGGTCAAACTGTGAAAATTCACATTAAAACTGTCAAGCAATTCAGTTTTACTATGAACATTCACAGTACATTTTTTTCCTGGGGTTACCTTAATCATACTTACATATTGATCAATATAGGGTAGGTTTCCCGAAACGTTCGTAACGCTAAGTAGTACTTAAGAGTATTTTTACATCTACGACCGTTTCCCAAACCCTTCATAAATAACGTAGGACTCAAAGGCGTTCGTAAATCTAAGAGTATTCTCACCCATTGTTTTAAAGTTACCGGTACATCCTAACATGACGTTCACGTGCAGTTGCACCTTAAAAACCATAGAGGCCGCTAATTTTCCAATAGACATTAAATGATGTGCTGGTTCTATGCGCAGCAACAACACATTTAAATACTGTATATATGCGTGATTCTTCAATTGAGAGCTCGTTTTTTATTTGCAAAATAAAATTAGTAATAATTTAGTTTTAGTTATGTCAAGATAATGTTTACATTCTTCAAAGTAAAGACTTGCATACTACAGAGCATATAGTGTTTAAATGTTTTGTATTTATTTGCCAACAAGTTAAGTGTTGGTAGTGATGCTAGTTAATGGATTTGCTAAAGCTAGTCAACAGCCAGTATAAGATGCCCTTTTTTTGTTGGATGTATTTTTATTGTTATGTTCTGTTATTTTCCACATAAGAGACCAAAACAAGAAAATTAAACCTATAGAGACCCAGAAGTAAAACTGAAAGTTTGGCAACGATAAACTAAGTTGTTTATAAATCGCTAAGATCAGTAAGTACAGCAAGTAACCTGGGAGGCACACCTGGTCCACTGCATGGGACAAACCTAGCCCCAAGTCCTGAGAATTAGATTCTCCTGACAAGGCGACACTCTGGCAAGCTCGCATCCAGAACCAATCCCGGGCACACACTGACCTTCAGATGCCAGGAACCACACATCTGGGGACACACACTGGACTTCAGGCCTGAATATGCTACTGGACTTCAAAGAGCCAGGAAACCAGACGCATCTAAAGCCTGACCACACCAGATGTACAGTACGAAGCAGCCTGTTCTGTATCCCGCCTGTGGTGAGACTGTGAACTCCCGAGGTTGGTTCTGGATGTGTAGCCTCCCCAAGGGTACTCTTGAGTTTCAGTGCTGTTAGGGACAGGAGGATGGTATAAAAGCCTGAAATATGTTTGGTTGGCATTAGAATATGTGCTTATTATTCACAAAGCAATGTTTGATATTTCTCATACAATTCCTAATTCATATGTGACTTCTAAATATAAATGGAAATATTTGTTCTATGCACTCTGTCAAACACTGTGATCGAAACATTTTTATTTAATGTTAAGTAATAAACATGACCTAATATATTTCTCACTCTGAATCCCTTAGAATTTGTGACGACCCTGTGGAGGCAGACATTGAAGAAGTAAGACACTAATTGTTGAGTATTTTCGTATTGCATTGAAACCATTGATTAAAAAGTCTTTGTGTTCTCTAAGGAAACTGTGTCAGAGGGAGAAATTGATGCTGGATTCAGAGGCCTATTTACAAAACTGGCTGGAGAGGTAAATCATTCCAACAAATCAAATTATAAGCAAAGGTTTGGTTTGTGGCCATACCTTTTCGTCTTCAGGCCTGGAGCCACATGAGGAAGTGCACCCAGTCCATCACAGGATTTGACAGGAATCACTATTGTATACATCAGGGATGATCCCCTTATTCATCCTCACCTCCCTCATTCACAGCCAGTTGTGTATGCCCGATGACAGATTTGGCTGGAAGGCTCTGGTGGGTCTCAAACCTGGGTCATTGGTCATTTCTTCTGATTTCCTAATGCAGACACCAAAAAGAAACAGGAAGAAATTACAATTAAAAGAAGTTTAAATCTTTTGCCTTTAACTTGTATACCTTTTAACTTACAACTTATATACCTAACATCATTACGTTATCCCCATGTTAATGTTAAACATCATGCGACTTTCCACCAGGACATGGAAATCTCTGCATGTGAACTGAAAACCATTTTCAACAAAATAATTGCAAAAAGTAAGTCTCATTTCTGGTCTTATGGGATGAAGGACAATGACTGTTTTTTTGTATTTATGTTATTATGTTGTATTATTTATGTTTTATCCAGGGACAGATATTAAAACAGATGGCTTCAGTTTAGATACATGCAAGGGCATGGTGAACCTCATGGATGTATCCTTTCTAAATTGTAATCTCAGCACATGGGGAAAAGATGGCTTCTGGAGTAATGTTCCTTGTTTTAAGTAAGAGTTTACCGAAGGCTATGATATCTTGACTGTAAAACAGGACAGTGGTAATGGCAAGCTAGGGTTGGGTGAGTTTGCTGTCTTGTGGAAGAAAATTCAGAAATATTTGGTAAGGCTCCACACTGAAGAGCTACACAAATCAGTAATGTTGAATTTTGCTCAATCAAGAAAAAGCGCTTCATTTGCAAATCTTTATATCTCATAAGGCCATCTATAAAAAGAATGACATGGATGGATCTGGCTGCATGAGTACACCGGAGATGCGCATGGCTTTGAAGGAAGCAGGTGTGTACTGAAACTAAAATAAAATTAGACATTCATTCTTAATCGAGTACATTTGTTGAGGAACTGTTTGGGCAAAAGCAGTAACTTTATTACCTCTCCACAGGCTTCACCCTGGACAACAGTACCCATCAGCTCCTAGCTGCACGATATGGAGAAACGGACATGACCATCGATTTCGACAACTTTGTGTCATGTGTGATGCGCCTGGAAATGATGTTCAGTAAGACAAATTTTTCTAACATTTCTAAGAAGTTGGATTTTCTGGAACTGACCTATGTACTTTAGCGTTCTTGAAGTCAACCATAGGATCATTCTTAATATACTCCCCGGACAAAAATGTAGTGTTTAAGGTTGTAGTATCTTCAGGCATCTGCAGATTGTGTTGCACGAGGATGATCGGGCTATAAATACCTGCGGAGTGTCCGATGGGATTCATAAATTGAGAAGAGGTGGTACAGTACAGTGACGTGTGGAAAATGAGTCGCAAAGCAGATGTTAATGAGAAAGAAAGAAATGATTGTATTTGGGCTTGCCATAGTGTGAAGGAAGTAGCTGGATTTGCACGTTTATTGAAGCGTATAGTCATACAGGTAAAAAATCTCCGGAAAATTTTAGGTACTGATTATAGGTAATATAAGGTACGTTTCAGTCATAGGTGACTAATTTTTTGTCCGGTGAGTATATTGGTGTGGTATAGCCAAATTGGTCAAATTCCATCTTAGTACTTATTACTAAGGCACTGTTCTATTTTGTAGAGATATTCAGGAGGCTTGATGCTCATAAGACCGGATTTATTGAGCTGGACTTTCTTCAGGTAGACTCATAACCATTTTATTTAATTGCTAAAGACTGTTTATCATTGTTTTATTTGACCCTTTATTTGCTTTTTCTTTTTTGTAGTGGCTGTCATTCGCCATGATCTAAGTGAGGCAAAAGGAAGATCCATACACATAAATATCTATAGCATTATTATACACTGTAAAATATTTGCTATAAGTTTACAGAAAAACTATTGGCCTTCAGTAACATATTGTCCTTTACATTGAGAACCTACACAATTAAACGTTTTACTGGATGGATAAGTGCTATTGTGGTGCTTAAAAGTATATGAAACCTTTAGAAATTTTGATATTTCATAAATAGGACGCAAAAAGTCGTCAGAGTTTCACACAAACCCTGAAAGTAGATAAAGAAAAAAACAATGTAAGACAAAACTATTATACTGGGTCACTTATTATTAAAGGATATAAATATTAAAGTCTGTGACCTTCTAGTGTTGACAGGTAATGGGATGACAATCAGGTGCGAAATGGGCACAATTCCTCTAAGCCACTGTGCAGGATCGATCAACATTTACGGAAACATTTAGTTGCAGTTATGCTCTCACATGGGGTCACGCTAGATACTGAAACCAGAGGTTCACTTACTTTTACCATTCATAGATATATAATATTTGATCATTTTCCTCAATAAATAGATGAACAAGTATAATATTTTCTCTCACTTTTTTCTATTGGATTCAGTTGGGTAAAAGTTCTGAAGTTCATTTTATGGAGAAATATAGAACATTCTAAAGGGTTCACAAACGTTCAAGCACCACTATGTGGTATTTAATCTATTGTAAAATCTTCATTTGTTCATCTCCAGTAACCACTTCATCATGTGGGGTAATAGGTTAGGAACCTTGGGAATACTACTGTACGTTTAATTTTATTCGGACCATTCAAAATTCCTACAAAATATACATTTGTTGTTGATTTAAAATAAAATCATTTATATCAGCTTGTACCATTGTTTTGTTAATGATACATGTTTAACAAAAAAGTGGAATAAAGCAGTAAATGGAGATGAATGACTGTAAAGAAAGATATAAACGTTTTAAAGTAGTCATACAGAGCCAAGATTCAGCACCTAACTTACTGGAGGACCAATACGAAGATCAAAATAACCAGACTTGATGTCGCTGCTCAATCAGTTGTAATTGAAATGAACCATTATGTAAAGTATATTAAAATGCAGAAATGTTAATTATGTTTAATCATCCCAGACATAAAACTGTAACTGTAAAATTAAAGCAGTATTTACAGTGTATATAATTTTGTACATGATAAATATTGCACATTTATTTAGCCCTGTAAAATATTATGGTAACAGTGGGAAAGAAAATGCTTACAAGTATCAAATTTAGTTGCCAATGTATTCGGTACATCTGCTTTGTACTTGCACTCACTGGTCATATAATCAGGAACACCTACCATACAGGTGGAATTTATAGGTATGCTCAAACTGGCTGTCGCCCATCTTTTGCTAGAAACGATTTGTCATCCATATCCTACCCATAAATCAATGGAAAGGGATGGCAATAGGAATACCACTGACCAGATGTTTCAGCATCCAAACAAATCCAACCAGCACAGTGGTCTGAGAAAGATGACTTAACACAGATTGTACATGAGCAATAATGTATACACTACCGTATTTGTGTCTAATAAAGTGTAAATTAAGTGAAGCTTTGAAAAAGTTGTACCAGCCCTCCATGATATCTTCCATGTTCCAGTAAATGTTTGGTCAGTGTTAGTCACTAGTGATCCTCTTCCATTAATGGACCAACAGAAGGTGACTGATAGCAAGAGGTTGGCCAGTGTGTTTAGATACAATGCATACCTACTAATAATTTATATTGTAGAGAGTTATTGCGGAAATGTCAGAATGCCATGAGATATTGTGATCATATTATCTGCTGGTAACTACACTAAATAAATGTACTTTTCAAAGCGTGATGTCGTTGTGAGTTTTTATAATACCCTGTCGCTTTTATTAGCGGGAACAGTGTTTAAGGCCATGTTGTGTTCCCTCTGTCGGCCTGGTGTGTTATAGTGGACGGTCGTAAAGGGTGTGCACACTTCTCGGCATTCCGTCCCGCATTCACCCATTTAAATATCATTTTGAATTCTGACGGAGCCTTGCAAAAACACGCCAGAGGTAAGCATGGTTTTCATGGCTCTAATATGGAACTTTTTACTTTTAGCCGGCTAGCATCATACAGCAGTTAGCCTACACAAATCTCGAGCAGGCACTTTTCTTCACGGACGACACTCGGCTTTTACAAATAGGTCCGTTCTCGTGGGGTTATAGGGATAGTCTGGTGGCGTTATTAAGTTTGTGATTCATGTATTTATATCCTGACAAACCATCACATCTCGGAAAACTGATTTTGTGCGCTTGTTGTGTTGTGTTGCCCTTAGTTCAACACAAATTACAGTCAATAATGCAGCTGTAATGTCCAAAGAACTTGACCCAGTCTGTTTATCTATTTAAAATGACAACGGGCCATGAGTTTCGTCAGCTGAACTGAGATTTCTGGTGGCGTATTTACGCGTTGCGATTGAGCTACTAATAAGAAATTATAACAACTGATCATTTTTGCAGCGCTCTTACCAGGAATAATAACGCTTGTAGCATTATTTCCCCCTATCAGAAAACATTGTTTTAGATGATCGACACAGGACTTCTCCATAATCACACGTTTAATAAGATTTGCTAACTTCAAAGTCCAAATACTTGCCTGTACTACCTCACGAAAAATATTCACACACAGTTATGTCATAAATCGGCATACTAACACCCATCATTTGTTCAATAGATCTACCAAAAGCACTTTGGTATGTGAGGACTCCAGGGTTGAAACTGAAGGGATATGATTAAAAAAATAATAATTACATTCCAGTTTAGATTGAGTTGAATAAAAGTAGCTCTCTGTTTCACCTTTGAACACTTTAGAAACTGTGGCTGAACCATGTTTTTTTAGTGATTTCAAATGTAAACGGGGGCCTTTGTGATTCCTGAGTTACTGTCTAGAAATCTTTGTTCCAACTAGTGATGTGTCGGTTCGCGACCGATCCGGCTCTAAGAGCCGGCTCTTTGAAATGAACGACGGGAGCCGGTTCCTGATTGGGAGCCAACTGGGAGCCGGTTGTGAACGCAGAGAGACACAGAGGGAGAGAGACAGAGAGAGAGAATAATAATAATAATTAATAATGAGCTACAAACAATCTAAAGAGTCACTAGGGAGCCGAAAGAGCCGGCTCTTTTCAGTGAGCCGAGCCAAAAGAGCCGGCTCCCAGAAAAGCGCCGGAATTCCCATCACTAGTTCCAACTGGCAACGATACAAAAGTGGCTCCTGAATACGCTGATTAATGCGAGAGTACACACACACACACACACACACTCAGATGGAGGACAATCGCGATCTCTCCTAAGCACTCACAATTATATAACTATCCTACTACAACCCCAAACCAGAAAAAGCTGGGACAGTATGGAAAATGCTAATTAAAAATTAAGCACAGCGTTTCTTACGTTTTAATTGACTTTTATTTCATTGCAGGCAGTATGTACCTAAGACGGTTCATGTTTTGTGTGGTAAACTTAATTTCATTTGTTAATATACACCCATTCCTGCATTTCAGACCTGGAACACATAAAAAGTTGGGATGGTAAAGCATTTACCACTTTGTATGTTGAAAGACATTTTGGCACAGAGGTTACCAACACGTGAAGTGTTTTTGTGCACCAGTACAGGGTCGTTGATGGATTTATCAGTTGACGCACTATTCAAATTTCTCCACACATTCTCTATTGGGGACAGGTCAGGACTGCAGGCAGGCCATCCATGTACCCGTACCCTCTTCTTCCGCAGCGATGGCTTTGTAATGTGTGCAGCATGTGGTTTTATACCGTCTCATTGAAAAATGCATGGATGTAATTGGCAAAGATGTCGTCTTGAAGGCAGCATATCTATAGGACGGTGGTAGCCTAACGGTTAAGGTACTGGACTATGGACCAGAAGGTCCAGGGTTCAAATCCCACCTCTGCCAAGCTGCCACTGTTGGGTCCTTGAGCAAGACCCTTAACCCATAATTGCTTGTATTATAAGACTGTATCAATTGTAAGTCGCTCTGGATAAGGGCGTCTGCTAAATGCTGTAAATGTAAATGTAAATGTAAATGATTCTTCTTCCCTGGTGCCTGTCCCGCCGGATGCGGGGTCCGCCCACCACTTTGATGCGACCGAGTCGACTCGACACTCCATCTGTCGCAGAGACCACACTCAACCCATGCCAATTTTAGTGTAATCAATTAACCTAACTTGCATGTCTTTGGAAGGAAACAGGAGTACCCAGAGTAAACCCACGCGGACATGGGGAGGACATGCAGACTCCACACAGAAAGGACCCAGGCCACTCCACTCTGGGATTGAACCCATGACCTTCTTGCTGTGAGGTGGCGATGCTACCCACCGAGCCACCGTGCCGCTTGAAGACAGCATATGTTGCTCTAAAATTTCATTATATTTTCCTGCATTAATGCTGCCATCATAGAAGTGTAAATTACTTTTGCTAACGAACTGACGCAACCCCATACCATGACAGACCCTGGCTTTTGGACGTGTTGCTGGTAACACTCTGGATGTACATCCATCTGCAAAATACCTGGAATACTGATTTGTCTGACCACAAAACAGATTTCCACTAGGTGATGGTCCATCCTAGATGCCTTCAATCCCAGAGAAGTCGACAGCACTTCTGAACATGGTTATCAAAAGGGTACTGTTCATTTCAAAAGGGTTCTTTTCTTTTCATAAGGTGAATGTAACTCTGTATTGTCATTCTTGACAAAGGTTTGCCAAAGTAATCCCTTGCCCATGTGGTTCCATCAGCTATTGATGAATGTTCTTAGTGCAGTGAGAGGTGTGGGAACACTGGTGTTTAGTTTAGGCTTGTGACTTTGCCCTTTATGCACTGAAATTCCTTCAGATTCCTTGAATCGTTTAATGATATCATGCACTGTAGAGGAAGAAATATGTGAATGCCTTCCAGTCCTTCTTTGTGGAACATTGTTTTTAAACATTTCAATAATTTTCTCATTCGTTTTTTGACAAACTGAAGATCTTGTCATCAAACCTCACGCTCTTCCATCTACAAAGGCATACTAGCATAGTGTGTGCTCATTGTATGATTTAACTGAATGAATATGCTCTGGGTGTTAGTTAGCCATACTGCTCGTCACATTGTGCAAATACCAGTGCCATGTCTATTTATACTCTTTCTGTTTCTGCCCGAGTCCCCTTCCTATCAGGCTTGTTTTGTTTTTTCCTAGTATGTTCTCTTACGGAGGGATTTCAGCACACATTAGTGCTAACAGACTGAAGGCCGAGGGGGTGGGTTCTTATGAGAACGCCGTCCATTTCCAAAACCAGGTGTTTGAAGAGCTCAGACAGGAGTGCCTAGATGGGGGCAATCTATTTGAGGATGTCTGCTTTCCTGCTGCACCACAGTCACTGGGATTTAAAGAGCTGGGACCAAACTCTTCCAAAACCAGTGGAGTAGAGTGGCTGAGACCTACGGTAAGAGACACATAAAAAAGCCATGTAGGCTGATTCTCTGGCTATTAAACTACAGGGTGGGCCATTTATATGGATACACCCTCTTCCCATTGGAAATAATAAAGTTGGATCCAAAATGGCCGACTTCAAAATTGCCTCCATGGTCAACACCCATCTTGAAAAGTTTTCCCCCTCCCATATACTAATGTGCCACAAACAGGAAGTTCATACCACCAACCATTCCCATTTTATTTAGGTGTCTCCATATAAATGGCCCACCCTGTATATCTGGTTATAGCTATATTAAACTATAAGTAAACTTATTACTTATTATAATAATAAGAAATTTTATTTGAAGTGTTACAGACTAATAAAATATGTAGCATAAAATCTCGGACACAAAAATGCAGTGGTACCTCAGTTCTCGACCTTCTCAGAACTCAAATTCGGTTGTCAATGCATTTTGACTAGAACAATTTGCCTCCGTTCTCGTTGGCGCACTTGCTTAAATTTGTTCAGAGTCTCTTCTGGAATTCATGTGGTGGACAGGGCGCCAGTCAGGGCTTGCTAGAGGTCGCTGTTGCAGTGCCAGTGGTCAGACATGGCCGATTATCCGTCTGAGTGACAGCCGATCTGGCCAGGACTCAAACCTGGGTCACCACTGTGGTGGGCTAGCGAATTGCCACTGTGCCACCCAAGCTCCTGTAAATACTAATGTAAATATTAATAAAAATATGTAACACAGGTAAACAGGCTGTAGATGTATTGTAGAATATTGTACATCTGGACATTTAGCTTAAGGTTTTTGTGCTACAGTTGGCCTTATTGTGACTAATACACTACATATTACAAGTATATAATAAGGATGGTATAACTGCTGAAGGAACTTGTTGACACAGTGGGACAGACCTTCATTATGTTGTCATACATAGCAAGTTATAACAATTGTTTCTCCTGGAGAGGTTTTTCGACTGTGTGGGTGGAGTCATATTGAGCCAGAATTCACAGAACACATTTTGTCCTCCAGCCCTCTATTAAAGGGGACACCCACTGTTTTGGTTAGCGTGTCGAAGCTAAGAGCTAAGCACAGGAAATGCTTAGTTGTTGGCTGCACAGGACAGTACATAAAAGCACCCAACCTTGAAGGACGGAAAAGCTGCGTGGATAAAGCTTAATTTTGATGAGATTTTAGAATTTTGAGTTTATCTTTGTCTGCTTTTTTATTATCATCTAAATTAGACAAACCCTGAATGCTCTCGGAATTCTACCAGCATATTACCGTGTAGTGTGTAATGCAGTTCATCATACTACCATGTAGCGTGTAATATATGTGCATCTTGCGATTTGAGTAGGACTGGTAATGAAAGTCTTCCTAAAACACAAATTCAAAAATGCTGAAGAGGGCCATGGGAGTAGAGTGTGTACCTCAGTTCTTGTTAATTCTTTCCAGAATGCTTGTCGAGTACCGAAAATGCAGCGAAATCACATTTTTTAAAGAATTTAATTGTAAATGATGGTGGAAAATAAGTATTTGGTCAATAACAAAAGTTCAACTCAATTCTTTGTAACATAACCTTTGTTGGCAATGACAGAGGTCAAACGTTTCCTGTAAGTCTTCACCAGGATGGCACACACTGTAGCTGGTATTTTGGCCCATTCCTCCATGCAGATCTCCTTTAGAGCAGTGATGTTTTGGGGCAACACGGACTTTCAACTCCCTACACAAATTCTCTATGGGGTTGAGGTCTGGAGACTGGCTAGGCCACTCCAGGTTCTTGAAATGCTTTTTACAGAGCCACTCCTTTGTTGCCCGAGCGGTGTTTTTGGGATCATTGTCATGCTGGAAGACCCAGCCACGTTCCACAGACGCGCACACACACAAAAAAGTTCTGAAAACGGTTGTTTAGTCAGGGTGAGAAGTGTTCTGTGGTGCCCGATCCTTGGGGCATTTTGATCAAAGAGTTTATCTGACAATGCATTAAGACCCGGAGGAACTGTGCTAACTGTGTCTTGGTCCTTCAAGGTGCCTTCCTCCTCACATGTAGGGGGGTTTTTCCTTGTGACTGTCACTGTACGCTTGCCCAGTTGGGGCTGTTATCTTATAGTTGTCAAGTGGCTTTGATACAATGCTCTTTTGTAAAAAGGGCTATAAAAATAAATTTAACTCTGACTTTGTTAACTTGTGGAAAGGGCTTATAATATGTCACCTTTAAGTCAAGTCATATAAACGTTATGCTCTGTCTAGGGTTGTTCCTGCCTTGTGCCCTATTCTGCCGGCTAGGCACCGGCTCTTCCGCAACCCTGTCCAGGATTAAGCAGATAAGAAAGTGAATGAATGAATGAATGAATATAAACATTATTCCTAGCAACAGTTTCCAATGGGCTTATACGTTACCTACCATAATGGCCAATTTGGCCCTAGTTAATAAACCTATTAATGGTAATTGCAAATACAACTTATTTTCCCTGTTTAGCATTGGTATTGCTGTCCCTATCAGATTTCTCTTAACTATTTCTGAATTTTTCACTGTTTAATTACCCTGGCTTTATGGTTTGAAATTGTTTTCTGTCATTTCTCTGTTAGGAATTATGTGCTGATCCTCAGTTTATTGTTGGAGGAGCCACAAGGACAGATATCTGCCAAGGAGCTCTTGGTAAATTCTTAATTATGCCATGTGACACTTGTATGAAAAGATTTAACAAGCCAGCCCTGTTTACTTATACTTATGTAGCTGTCCATAGTAACACATGTTGTAGTTTAACCAGCAAGAGATTCCTAAAGCATGAGTTAGTGGGAGTGGTGGTGAGTCACTGCTGTGCTGTAGTGTGCTGATGATTTTTCAGCTGCCCCACACAGACTTGGAATTCGTCCATGCCTTCCGGCTGCCAGTTGGTCTTCTCAGATTGCCGTACCATATGTTTTATGGTCAAACTCAAGAAACCACATATCCTTTTAACTTTTCCACAGAGATGAGAACAGCTCCATACATGAACTCTTTTGTTGTTGTAGAAATTGTGCGTAAATAGCAATGGACCTTTAAAGTGACTCATAGTAACTTAGTAGCTTACTAGATCCAAGAAACACCCAACCTCCAGCTCTAGCCCCCCCAATGGATTCTAATAAAGTCAAGTGACTTTGATTTATAAATGTGGTTTTTGACCATAGTGGTCTTTTAATTTTAACTTTGCTTTCAACTGCACTTCTTTAATGTTCTTGCCTGTCCCTTTAGGTGATTGCTGGCTTCTGGCTGCCATTGCATCTCTGACTCTTAATGAGAAACTCCTCCACAGAGTGGTACCTCATGGGCAGAGCTTCCAGGAGAACTATGCTGGCATTTTCCATTTTCAAGTGCAGTTTTCTTTTCATGAAGATCATTTTATATATTGATTATTTTTCCATTCAGATGCTCCACCTACAAAGTTTTGCTGTGCTAACAGAATTCTATCTTTTGCTCCTTAGTTCTGGCAGTTTGGGGAGTGGGTGGACATTGTGATCGATGATCGTCTGCCTGTCAAAGATGGAGAGCTCATGTTTGTTCATTCTGCAGAGGGAAATGAGTTCTGGAGTGCTTTGATGGAAAAGGCTTATGCCAAGTATATTTTCACAGTTCCTTAAACATTCAATCAGTCAAACCCTTCTGTTTGAATATACCAGATTCCAGAAGATATCTAGTATAGCAAATATCCTGTAGTAATTTTTTATTGGTGGGATTTTCCTACCTCATTTTGTGTCAGAATAATAGTGCAGTTATGATTGGTCCTGCTGTCGGGGTGGGGTTTCTCTTCTATATTACCTTCTTTGCTTGTACCACAGTGTGTGTGCATGCACATGCTTCCCTTGTAATTAACCACTGAGAATAGGCAGGGTTAGGTTACTTTTAAGTAAGAGGGAAGTGGAGAGTAACAGTAAATCCAAAATGTTATGACTGATTGTTGTTAAAAACAAATGTATGTATCTAAATGATAAAACAGGATTACTTTACACTATCTTATGTTTTTTAGAGATGCACTGATTGCAATTTTCTTGGCCGATTCCAGCTGCTGTTTTTTTTTTGTTTGTTTTACATATGATCAGCAGATTCTGACTTTGGCTGATTCTGACTTTCTTCTGTCTAAGGATGATAAATTACAGCATACAAAAAATATTTTTGTTCAACTTTTCATTGCTAAAGAAAGAGAGCAGGGGCTGCTGGCTTGTGCCTGGCCTGTCAAATTTCGCATATTCAGCATAATGATGCTATTTTAAATGTTGTATTAAATTCATTGTTCCGAACGTTTTCGGAGTTGTTCCTACACAGTTTATTTTTGCTACCCATGGAATACAAACAGCACGTTCAGAAGAGCTTTCGCTCTGAAGACATGGCTGTGTCTGAAATAAATCTCTGCTCCCTCGTTAGTCTCCCGACTCCCTCATTAGTATTGTGCTCTATAGAGAGAGACTATTTAGTTGACTGAGTAGCACTCAAAACACAACTGAATTTAACACTCAGCACTCAATTTAACACTCCCTCATCATGAACACGCATCTGCACCGGTCTCATAAACAAACCGGCGAGTGGCAGAGCTGTGTTTAGAGCTTCGTACAAACATGAACTGAATTTTTAATTAAAGTTAGTAAAAGCCCTGGGATGTTTATGTGTGGTTTGTGGTGCTGTGGTCGTCGTGTGCTGCGCAAGTGTAAATATGACCGGCACAAAATCAGTTATATGATACTGATTGTCCGCTGATTATGCTAAAAACCATCGATTCTGGGCACAGGTCAATCGATCAGTGCATCTCTAGTTTTTTTCTTACTACTTTTGGTAAAAAGTAATAGCAAATAGTAAGTTTCAAGACAGATACATATATACTCTACCTACTGTTGTTATCATTAATTATTAAATAATAATTGTTAATGATCAAATAATACAAATGAGACCATGATGACAACTAGTCCATGTTGTGTTTCCAGGCTAAATGGTTCTTATGAGGCATTGTCAGGTGGGTCCACCACTGAGGGATTTGAAGATTTTACCGGAGGTGTGTCAGAGATGTACGAACTGAACAAGGCCCCCAGAGACCTGTATCGCATCATCTCAAAAGCCCTGGACAGAGGCTCACTGCTGGGTTGCTCCATTGATGTGAGAGCAAACACGCATGCAAACACTTATGTAACATTTGAAGTGCAGGAAAAGGCGAAATGCCCTTCCGAGTTGCTATTTTTTCACGTATGCCAAGGCATAGTTTAGTATTATGGAGGTCACGTATGCTTCTGGGCAAAAAAAAAAAAAAAACTCACAATTGCAAAATCAGTGTTGTTCCACTCAGTGGTAATGGCTTCAAACAAATGACGAGTATTTGAATAATGCTTTCCAGTTAGTTTGTGTTTAATGTGAGACCAAATATTGGTTATAGGGTTCAAATCTGGACTCTGACCATGCCAAAACATTACTGTTAGAATAGTGCATTGTGGGAGATTACCAGCTAACGAAAAACAGGACAAAAGATATGTGATCGTTTAAGTTTTATGTCAAACATTTATATATTTTCTTGGTTTTGTCTTTGATTTTTTGCTATTTTTAATTTGCCATTTTGTTTATTGTTTATATCTTCCAGATAATAAAACACATAATAGTAATTAAAATGAAATGGGTACTTTTACGACGAGCAATGAGCTTACGTTCTGACAAATACATCATATGTTGAGTTTATCGTAAATATATATATAAATAATAGTGCAGCCTACATAAGAATTTAAAACACTACATTTCCCAGCGCTCATCTCTCCCTCCACATATCTCCCTACTCTGACCACCACCGTGAATACCACTACAGTTGGCCAAAGTCAAACATAAAGCATATTTTATAATAAAGTATTGAATATCTCATGTAATTTATTGAATAATGTAGTGAAAAACCCAATTGTGCGACCATGGCTTTTCGTCACTACATTTCCCAGTACTCTTCACTCCCACCATGTGACTCCATATGTCACGCACTGCCGACTTCCTCATCCGAGAGAGTACTGCATATACTACGTATACACACTAGGAGCACTATAGAGACATCAGTTACGCTATGATGTATGTCTTTGGACTGTGGGTGGAAATGGGAGTACCTGGAGTAAATCCATGCAGACTCCACACAGAAAGGACCCAGACTGTTCCACCTGGGATTGAACCCAGGACCTTCTCGCTACCCAACGAGCCTAACGAGTTACCCAGCATAGCTTGGCATGTAGTAACGGTGAAAGTATTATACGAAATATCAGATAATGAAAAATCTTAAACCATGTCTTCTATTCACAGATCACCAGCAGATTTGACATGGAAGCGGTGACCTTCAAGAAGCTGGTGAAGGGCCATGCATACTCGGTGACAGCCCTCAAACAGGTGTGAGCTTATATTTATGAATGAACACCATTTGAAAATATACAGCCTTACGCAAATTCTTGGTTAAAAGTTTTGCAACTCTGAATGCACGTGTGTAGGTGATGATATTAAATGATATTTTTGCAAATCTATCCCAATTTCTATTCTGTGATAGGTGAATTTCAGGGGTCACGTGGAGAGACTGATTCGCCTGCGTAATCCTTGGGGTCAGGTGGAATGGACTGGTGCCTGGAGTGATAAGTTAGTACAAACACCTTGAATTTTTTTTATTAAGAATGTAATTTGCTTTAGCGCATACCACTACTATACGCATGAACTGTGTATCCTCAGCTTAGCACTGGAAACTAATAAGGTGTTTACAAATATTTGAACCTAGCAAGAGCATGAAATGTGAAAATACTAGTGGCCCCAGCACCGACCCTTGTGGGACACCATCATTGCCTTTTGTGTGCTCGGAGTGTTTATTATTTACATGAATAAATTGGTAGTGCTGCAGTGGACTGGTGTCCCATCCAGCGAATGCATGTGCTCTGTGTTCTTCATGGAGGTGCTCCCAGGACCCTGACCAGGAAAAAATGTGGTTGAAATGTTCAATCAATGTATCTTTTAACCTATCTAAAAAATATTGTGGTCTGTAGTATCTTTGATCTAATAGAACAAGAAGAGTTGCATGTATTGTCGAACATTAATAGATGATTAGGTATTATCCTAATTTATTTTTGTAGTTAAGTTTGGTACTGGAATGGGGCCTAAATCCTGACTGAACTTTTCTATCAGTACTGTACTGGTGTGGATAACTAAACAGGTGATGGCAAACTGGGCAGCACGGTGGTGCAATGGTTAGGGTTGTCACCACAGAGCTTAGACAAGGGCCAAAGGTGGGTGTTTTTATCAAAGGTGTAATAATTGCCTATTTATAGGATTTGGGCACATAGCCATGGCTAAGGGATAAATTTAAGACAATAAGCAGTGACTCTATGGTATCAGGGATTAATTTATTAAGTACAGGTATTTTAACTGGATTAAATAAACTGCCAAGGTGATCTGTGAGGACAATTCAGTATGTGGGCTAAAGGATTCTAGCTGTAATTCAGAGCAAATGAAGCAGCTGTCTTACAATAGTGCTGATTCTAGTAGGCTGCTAAATGACTGGGCGTTGGTATGAACTTTGAGTTTTCTTATCAAAAAAGCAATTCATGAAATCATTTCTGCTACAGTTGTGGAATGTGAGTCCATTTCTTTAATGTCTCTAGTTAGTTTGGAGATTGTATTGAAATGTATATTTGAAAACTAAAACAAGCATTCTAAGTGGTGAATTCCATGCTCGGGGTGTTCAGGTTCTGAGTCTGAAGTAATCATTAAATCTGGCAGGTTGTTTGTAAACAGCTGCAGTAGCGGATGTAATGGTGCACTTGATAAGGTAGTAAATGAATATTGTTTGTTACAGGTACAGTGGTACCTTTTATGGGAATTGTTTTCCCATAAGGAACAATGTAAATTGAATTAATATGTTCCAAACCCACAGAAAATCCACACTGTGTAAGGAATAATATTCATTAATGGAGTTGTATTGTACAGGTGCTCCCTGAATCCATCATAAGTTAAATGTATCATGAACCGATGAGTTTAATATCGCCAATGCTCTATAAACGCAGAACCTATTACATATTAACACTGACATTAACCTACAGTTGGCCAAAATCATTAACACAAAGCTTATTTTACAATAAAGCGACAAAAATTTCATGTAATTTAGTGAGTAATGGATTGAAAGTGAAAAGTAAAAGCAAAACACTTACTCTATTGGTGAACTCTGGGCGCTAGCATAGCTGCTAAGCTAACAGAAGCCTGTAATCTGGAGGATTCAGTTCCTGTTTTCCTTTTGGCTGTTCCTTATAATTAACCTTTTTAGGACTCGTGGATACTTTTTTGCACTAACAATACAGCACTGTAGATGTAAAAATAAAGAAAAACATGATAAACACAGTGGAGATCTTCATCGAAAAGGCTTTTCAAATTTTGGCTACTCCTCCTACGCAGCCAGAAGTATTCGTCAGGGTTCAGGGAGTGAATTTAAGCAAACATCAGTGATAATTCAGTTTGCAATGATAGTGATTTAATAGTGTTTAATTTACTGTCATGTAATTCTAGTTAAGGTTTAAGATTTATATTAGAACTGTTTGTGTTTATGTTAGTAAGGTTATTACAAATTTTTGAGAGCATTTATGTTTCAAATGGTGCATGCAGTGGAGTTTGGGACATACATATGGGTGACTTGGCTTTAGTGTGCTGCTTGGTCCTGGCTTTGGATAGTCAGTGAGCATTTACTGCCTCCATAAAGCCTACCAGCTGTGGTGGAACGGGTGGAGGATGCTGACTATTACAGTGACCCCTTCCCAGCACTGATGGATTGGCATTCCATCCAGCGCATGCGTATGCCTGGGGAAAGACATCAATAGGGCATTAAACATGAACAAATTTAAGTAATGATGAGGCAAAGTCTTACTCTGCCGCCGTTTTCTTATAGCTCTTCTGAATGGGAGGAAATAGATCCTTCTGAGCGAGGAGACTTATGTCTGCAGATGGAGGATGGAGAGTTTTGGTAAGTTTTAATGACTGTAAAGAATGTTCTGAGACAATGAAAATGGGTACCATAGTCTAAATTCTGTCATATACACACTCTCTCTAGGATGTCCTTTAGCGAGTTTTTGCGGCAGTTCTCCAGGCTGGAGATCTGTAACTTGACCGCAGATGTCCTGAGCGAGGACGCGGTGAAACACTGGAACACAATCATGTTCCATGGCGAATGGAGGAGAGGCAGTTCAGCAGGAGGCTGTAGGAATAACCCAAGTGAGTGACATAGGGAACATTTGGATTGTTATGCTGGATATGCTGTAAAACTATTGTATGTTATAGAATGACTAACAGTATTCTTAGTACTTTAGTGATAATTTAAAAAGAAATTACCGAACACCACCTAACATTCAAATTAAATACAGTGGCTTGTCGAAAACTGAAAGTCACGAGTAAGTTTTACTCGTCATAAATTATGGGAAAAAAATTTTCTCATAAAGAATAATGTAAACTTAATTCATCTGTTCCAGACCCCCAGAAAATCCACACTGTATAAGGCTTTATAAGCATTAATGGAGTTGTGTTGTACAGGTGCTCCCTGTTTTACGAAGGGGATACGTTCCGACAAATCCATCATAAATTAAATATATCATGAACTGATGAGTTTAATATAGTCTATACTGTATCATAGTGGTACCTATTACATAATAACACTTTCATTAACCTACAGTTAGCCAAAATCATTAACACAAAGCTTATTTTATAATATAGTGTTGAAAATTTTCCTGAAATTTAGTGAGTAATGGATTGAAAGTGAAAAGTAAAAGCAAAACACTTAGTCTATTGGTGAACTAAGAGCGGTAGCAGCTTGTATTCTGGAGGATTCCTGTGTTCCTGATTTCCTTTCAGTTGGCCCGTGGACACTTATTTTCAAAAAGAATACAGTACTGTAGATTCAAAAATAAAGATAAACGCAGTGGTCTTCACTGAGCGAGGGCTGTTATGAATTTGAATCGCTGAATCACTGTGTACTGAATCATGAATCGTGAATCACGTTTTGGCTGAAACGAGTCATGCGGCTCGACTCATACAAGTTCAAGCAAGAGAACCGAGAGTTCCGAGGTGGTTGAGAACTGAGGTACCACTGTACATTCCTTTTCAATTACAACATACAGTATATTACAACCAAATAACTGCCCAACAGCAGATAAGTAATAAGTTTTTTATGGTGTGTGCCTTAGCTTTGCATTTCCTGTCCATATCTCTCTTGTTATTATAGACACATTCTGGATCAACCCACAGTACAAGATCACTCTGTTAGAGGAGGATGATGATCCTGAGGACGATGAGGTAGCTTGTAGCTTCCTTGTGGCTCTGATGCAGAAAGACCGAAGGAGGTATCGCCGGCATGGCCAGGACATGCATACCATTGGTTTTGCCGTCTACGAGGTATGGACTGTGTCTGGGTTGTAAATGTGTGACTTAATATTTACGTACCCTTTTGTTATGGGGTGGCATGGTGGCACAGTGGTTAGTCCACCTCGACCTGTTTGGAGTTTGCATGTCCTCCCTGTGTCTGCATGGGTTTACTCCAGGTACTCTGGTTTCCTCCAGCAGTCCAAATACATGCTGATTGTGCAAGTTCTCCTACTTAGAAAGATGAGAGAGGTCTGTAATTTTCATCATAGGTACACTTCAACTATGAGAGACAAAATGAGGAAAAAATGCAAGATTTTTCAAGAATTTAATTGTAAATCATGGTGGAAAATAAGTATTTGGTCACCCACAAACAAGCAAGATTTCTGGCTCTCACAGACCTGTAACAACTTCTTTAGGAAGCTCTTCTGTCCTCCACTCGTTACCTGTATTAATGGCACCTGTTTGACCTCGTTATCTGTATGAAGGACACCTGTCTACAGCCTCAAACAGTCAGACTCCAAACGCAACTATGGCCAAGACCTAAGAGCTGTTGAAGGACACCAGGAAGAAAATTGTAGACCTGCAGCAGGCTGGGAAGAGTGAATCTACAATAGGCAAGCAGGTTGGTGTGGATAAATCAACTGTGGGAGCAATTGTAAAAAAAATGGAAAACATAGCAGACCATTGATAATCTCCCTCAATCTGGGGCTCCACGCAAGATCTCATCCCGTGGGGTCAAAATGATCATGAGAACGGTGAGCAAAAATCCCAGAACTACACGGAGGGACCTGATGACTGACCTGCAGAGAGCTGGGACCAAAGTAACAAAGGCTACCATCAGTAACACACTACGCCGAGAGGGACTCAGATCCTGCAGTGCCAGGCTGTGGATCAAGATCACTGCTCTAGAGGAGATCTGCATGGAGGAATGGGCCAAAATACCAGCTGTGCCAACCTGGTGAAGACTTAGAGGAAACGTTTGACCTCTGTCATTGCCAACAAAGGTTATGTTACAAAGTATTGAGTTGAACTTTTGTTATTGACCAAATACTTATTTTCCACAATGATTTACAATTAAATTCTTTAAAAATCCTACAATGTGATTTCCTTGATTTTTTTTTCTCATTTTGTCTCTCATAGTTGAAGTGTACCTATGATGAAAATGACAGACCTCTCTCATCTTTCTAAGTACTAGAACTTGCAAAATCAGTGGCTGACTAACTACTTTTTTGCCCCAATGTAAATAGCCATTGATGATGAAAGCGACATTGTATTAACAAAATAAACTGTTGTTGTGGAACGTCACCACCCAACCTAAAGAAGCATTAGTAGTCAGGTATTGGAGATCATTTATGTCAAGAGGAAGTGAATAAATGTGCTGTTGATTTGATTTGGTAATGGTGGCTCGGTGGGTAGCACTGTTGCCTCACAGCAAGAAGGTCCTGGGTTTGATCCCAGTTGGAGTGGTCTGGGTCCTCACTGTGTCCACGTGGGTTTACTCTGGGTACTCCAGTTTCCTCCCACAGTCCAAAGACATTGCTTTATGTTAATTGATTACGCTAAAGGTCCCTTAGTGAGTGAGTGTGGGTGCCTTAAATGATGGATTGGTGCCCTGTCTAGGATTAAGTGGATAAGTGAATGACATAGTATTACATAGGTTTTCCCACTATACTAAAACTATTCACCTGTCAGTGGTGCAAGTGGTCCTGTATAATGTTAGGTTATGTCAGAGGAAAAATAAGTTCCAATTTTGCTTGACAAAAATGAAACCCTGCAGGACTGTAATATGAGCCATACAAACTCCTCAGTTAATTGTAGTTTACATAATTGTTATGACATAGTTGTACTTTCATGTAGTTGAACAAAAAAACCTAAACACAAATACAGTGTATGTAGGGCACAAGGCAAAATTTGTCTCTTTATTTTTGCTATTTCCCTCTGCCTCCCTGTGGACATATGGCGTAAAATAAATACAGTAATTACATTGTAGAGGAGTACTAGTGAGGGTCATTTTAAGAGGTGTAAGCCCGTTGCTTTTATAATGGCAGATGGGTAGAATGGAAATGAAAACTGAGTGTATTTTTCTATTTCTAATGCATGTTATAAGTAAAATGAGTGCTAAACATTCTGCCTGTTAATAGTTGATCGTAACTGCTTATTATCTTACTTCTTTGCAGATTCCTGAGGAGGTATGGACTTTTACTGTTTCTTAATTTCTTTAAATGTCTTGCCCACACAAGCCACCGATCATTTTCTTCTTTTCCATGATTTACACATACAGTTTTATGCAAAACTTTGGGTATTCCTGGCTAAATCATATATGTTTTGTTGATGTAAATATAAATGACAAAAATGTATCAAGACCCTCTCCGGTTCACAAACTTAAATGTGAAATGTTGCGTCACTCATCTAAGTGACTTCTACGGTCTCAGCTAGTAGGAAAACCTCCCCAATCTTCTATACAGTGCATATCCATAATGACCGATACCAGCACCATTACATAACAATGGGACCGGTGATCAGTTTAATATGCGAACTGAGTTTAATATGTGATGAGCTCTTCTACAGTGGTGCTTAAAAGTTTGTGAATTCTTTAGAATGTTCTATATTTCTGCATAAATATGACCTAAAACATCATCAGATTTTCATACAAGTCCTAAAAGTAGATAAAGAGAACCCAGTTAAACAAATGACACAAAAATATTATACTTGGTCATTTATTTATTGTGGAAAATGATCCAATATTACATATTAGTGAGTGGCAAAAGTATGTGAACCTATAGGAATAGCAGTTAATCTGAAGCTGAAATTAGAGTCAGGTGTTTTCAATCAATGGGATGACAATCAGGTGTGAGTGGGCACCCTGTTTTATTTAAAGAACAGGGATCTATCAAAGTCTGCTCTTCAGAACATGTTTGTGGAAGTGTATCATGGCACGAACAAAGGAGATTTATGAGGACCTCAGAAAAAGTTGTCGATGCTCATCAGGCTGGAAAAGGTTACAAAACCATCTCTAAAGAGTTTGAATCCCACCAATCCACAGGCAGACAGATTGTGTACAAATGGAGGAAATTCTGGACCATTGTTTTCCCTCCTCAGGAGTGGTCGACCAACAAAGATCACTCCAAGAGCAAAGGCGTGTAATAGTTGGCGAGGTCACAAAAGGACCCAGGGTAACTTCTAAGCACTGAAGGCCTCTGTCACATCGGCTAATGTTAATGTTCATGAGTCCACCATCAGAAGAACACTGAACAACAATGGTGTGCATGGCAGGGTTGCAAGGAGAAAGCCACTGGCCTCTCCAACAAGAACATTGCTGGCTCGTCTGCAGTTTGCTAAAAATCATGTGCGGACAAGCCAAAGGCTACTGGAAGAATGTTTTTGTTGACAGATGAGACCAAAATAGAACTTTTTGGTTGAAAAGAAAAGCGTTTATGTTTTGGAGAAAGGAAAACACTGCATTCCCAGCATGAGAAATCCCATTTATTACTCCCATCTGTGAAACATGGTGGTGGTAGTATCATGGTTTGGGTCTGGTTTGCTGCATCTGGGCCAGGACTCTGCTTGCCATCATTGATGGAACAATGAATTCTGAATTATATGAGAGAAATTCTATTCAGGACATCTGGTCCATGAATTGAAATCTCAAGAGGAGGTTGGGTCATGCAGCAAAGACAACAACCATAAGCACCCCAAGTCGTTAAGCTACCAAAGAATGGTTTTAAAGAAGAATAAAAGTTAATGTTTTGGAATGGCCAAGTCAAAGTCCTGACCTTAATCCAATGGGAAATGTTTGTGGGAAGGACCTGAAGTGAGCAGCTAATGTGAGGAAACCCACCAACATCCCAAAAGCTGAAGTGTTCTGTACGGAAAGGAGGAATGGGCTAAAATCCCTCCAAGCCGGTGTGCAGGACTGATCAAAGCTACAGGAAAACGTTTAGTTGCAGTATTGCTGCACAGGGGGGTCACACCAGACACTGAAGCAAAGGGTCACATACTTTTGCCACTCACTAATATGGTATATTGGATCATTTTCCTCAATAAATAAATGACCAAGTATAATATTTTTGTTTCATTTGTTTAACTGGGTTCTCTTTATCTACTTTTAGGACTTGTGTGAAAATCTGATGATGTTTTAGGTCATATTTATGCAACAAATTCTTAAGGGTTCAGAAACGTTCAAGCACCACTGTACAGTTCGGAAAATAAGCAGTAATGGCACATCAAAGATTCAGTGCATTTTAGAAGCGTGTATTATGACCAGGAGTGCCCAACACATTTGTTACTTATTTGTACTTAACTATCTGTTCATCACCTACCTTTGTTTGAGGCCGTTCAATCCAGCATTGTCGGTTCCACTCTGTGTGTGGCTGCAGTACAGGGGTTGTCAGAATGTACACCTGAAAAAGGACTTCTTTCTGACCAGCTCGTCCTGTGCACGTTCAGAAACCTTCATCAATCTAAGAGAGGTCAGTACTCGTTGCCAGCTGCCTCCCGGCGAGTACCTTGTAGTCCCTTCCACGTTTGAACCCAACAAAGAAGCTGACTTTGTCCTGCGTGTGTTCACTGAGAAGCAGTCTGAGACTGAGTAAGTTTGTGTGGTTGGTATACTGGTGTTGATTTGGGGCTTTTAGGTTGATTTAAACATAGCAGAAACGTCTTTTAAAGTAAAGTGATACATAGTAGTTCAGATTACTTTGGCTCTGTGCTTGTATTCTCTATCTTATAGCAGTCAACTTTTCCCTGAGCTTTTGCTAAATGTGTATTACCTGATGTGGTTTAATAAGAGCCTGATTTGTCCTTAACAGGGAGCTGGATGATGAAATCTCTGCTAATTTGGAGGATGAAGTAGGTACTTATTGGTCATATCAATAGAAAGTAGCCAGTGGCTTTTGTATTTGTGAATAATGGTTGTTTCCAATTAGGAGGAAATCACAGAGGATGACATAGATGACTCCTTCAAATCCATGTTTGCTCAGCTGGCTGGAGATGCAAGTCCCTATTTTTTTGTTTTCGTAAAATATATTTGACCTATTTTCACACTGTCTGCTAATAATGGGTTAAACAGTAACGCTTTAGTGTGTCTTTGTTATAGGATATGGAGATCTCTGTCTATGAACTCAGGACCATCCTCAACAGAGTAGTGACAAGACGTAAGGGAAATTGCATTTCTCTGTGAATTGTGAGAATCGTCAACTATCAACTATGAACGTAAAGTTTGGTGAAGTCAAAATTATGATGAAATGTTTTAGAAAAGGCAAATATAAAGCAAAATAAATTTTTATGTGCATTTTCCAATAAACTGTGGTGAAAAAACCTAAAAATAAATCAAACTAACCTGCAAACTAACTTTATTTCTAGTCACTGGCCATCTCAGCACCACATGCTTTGTGCATACAGTATTTACTAGAAGTGTTAATTGATTAAGTAATGTTGACAAACTAACCCAAAAGCAGAACTCGGAATTACGGAAGTGCAGCGCTTCCCGGACAGGCTTTCGTGCTAAGCTCTTTGGAGGTCTCAGAGATATTTCATGCCAACCATACGCTAGAAGACTTTGAAATGACTTTTAACAGACTAAAGTCTGAAACCCTCTCACATCTAAAGGGCAGCCGCAGAGTTTTTAGTCACAGACTATGATTTTGCAAAGACTGGGGATCCTGCACAGTCGCTGTTTGCAAGACTGCCGCTAGATTCCTTTTGAGACTATTTAAAAAATGTTGAAAACACATACAGTGGTGCTTGAAAGTTTGTGAACCCTTTAGAATTTTCAAAATTTCTGCATAAATATGACCTAAAACCTCATAAGTCCTAAAAGTAGATAAAGAGAACCCAGTTAAACTAATGAGACAAAACTATTATACTTGGTCATTTATTTATTGAGGAAAATGATCCAATATTACATATTAGTGAGTAATATAACTGCAACTAAACATTTCCTGTAACTGTTGATCAGTCCTGCAACACCGGCTTGGAGGAATTTTAGCCCATTCCTCTTGTGTGCTTAGGGTCGTTGTCTTGCTGCATGACCCACCTTCTCTTGAGATTCAGTTCATGGACAGATGTCCTGACATTTTCCTTCAGAATTCTCTGATATAATTCAGAATTCATTGTTCAATCAATGATGGCAAGCCGTCCTGGCCCAGATTCAGCAAAACAGGCCCAAACCATGATACTACCACCACCATGTTTCACAGATGGGATAAGGTTCTTATGCTGGAATGCAGTGTTTTCCTTTCTCCAAACATAACGCTTTTATTTTAAACCAAAAAGTTCTATTTTGGTCTCATCCATCCACAAAACATTCTTACAATAGCCTTCTGGCTTGTCCACGTGATCTTTAGCAAACTGCAGACCAGCAGCAATGTTCTTGTTGGAGAGCAGTGGTTTTCTCCTTGCAACCCTGCCATGCCACACCATTGTTTGTTCAGTGTTTCTTCTGATTTTGGACATCTTGAACATTACATTAGCCAATGGAGAGAGGCCTTCAGTTGCTTAGAAGTTACCCTTGGCGTCCTTTGTGACCTCGCCAACTATTACACGCCTTGCTTTTGGAAAGTGATCTTTGTTGGTTGACACTCCTGGGGAGGGTAACAATGGTCTTGAATTTCCTCCATTTGTACACAATCTGTCTGACGGTGGATTGGTGGGATTCAAACTCTTTAGAGATGGTTTTGTAACCTTTTCCATCCTGATGAGCATCAACAACTCTTTTTCTGAGGTCCTCAGAAATCTCCTTTGTTTGTGGCATGATACACTTCCACAAACGTGTTGTGAAGAACAGACTTTGACAGATCCCTGTTCTTTAAATAAAACAGGGTTCCCACTCACACCTGGTCACTAATATGTAATATTGGATAATTTTCCTCAATAAATAAATGACCAAGTATGCTATTTTGTCTCATTTGTATAACTGGGTTCTCTTTATATACTTTTAGGACTAGTGTGAAAATCTGGTGATGTTTTAATTTATATTTATGCAGAAATATAGAAAATTCTAAAGGGTTCATAAACTTTCAAGCACCACTGTACTGAAACATAATCAATCAGTAAATAAAAAACAGCATAGTCAGCCACATTGATTGGCACCTTCTCCAGGATTGGTTCTCACCTTGTGAAACTGCTGCTGGATATATGCCCTGGCCCCACACAGCCCTGAATTGGCTTGAATATGTAACATGAATAAATGAATCAATCATCAGTTTTGTTTATCACAATCCTTCCTTTGCTTATTGATGGTAGCCTGCTGAATGTGTTCCTGTAATTGGGCCATTACTGCAGTATCAAAATAAATTATGTTTCATGTAAATTGCATGCATGTGATAAATTAGTTGGATAAATTGGGGTAAGACATATGCATGTACAAAATTTGAAAAAAAAAACAACAAGCACCATTGTTTGATATTTCATTTTGGAAATGTGTTCATTCAGACAAAGATCTGAAGACTGATGGCTTCAGCATGGAGTCGTGTAGGACTATGGTGAACCTCATGGATGTATCCTTCTGTGTAGTATTGGTCACATTGTCAGTTAGCCAGAGCACAGTTTTGCATTGCACTTACTGTCGGTTCTCTCTGGTTGTGTTCTCTAACTCTCACCCTTCAGAAAGATGGCAGTGCCCGTCTGGGTTTGGTGGAATTTCAGATCCTATGGAATAAAATCAGAAAATGGCTGGTGAGTGGAATGATTGTGCTTTTGTGATTTAGAACTAGATTGAAATTGTTGAAATTAGATGTAAAACGGCCCAATTGTGGTTAAATTATTACATTAAGTTCAATGCTTTGAAAGTTTTTCTGTGTTTAAGACCTTTTATGAATTCACATGATGAATTCTGCCTTTCTTTTTTCCGTAGTGTTCTGTACGGTATCGGTACAGTTTGAAATTGTTATATTTAAAATGTAAATCGTGTTTTCCATATCATATAGGTCATCTACAGACAATATGATCTCGATAGGTCAGGGACGATGAGCTCTTATGAGATGCGCCTTGCTGTAGAATCAGCAGGTAAGACTAATCCCCTCAAAAGTCTAAATGTAGACAAACCACGTCACAATGCTCTGTGTAACTGTTATGTATCATTTCGTTTGGCTTAGGCTTCAAGCTCAACAATGGACTGAACCAGATCCTTGTGGCCAGATATGCTGACAATGAAGCCATTGATTTTGATAACTTCATCTGTTGCCTGGTTAAACTGGAGGCCATGTGCAGTATGTCATGCTTAAATCCTATATTGCACAAAGCATAAGTGGTGTTGCTCAAATAGGAGCTAAAGTGACTTTACCTACAAACCGAGACACAACTGATTCACTCATGCATCATTGTATTGACATTCACTGAGTGCCGATACAATCCGAAAAATGTGGAAAATCACATTTTGTCAGTAATCCGAGCAGTGAGTGTACATGCACTTGAAACTTGAAACTTTATCCTAAAACAATCAAATTATTCCTTTTCTCGAGTATATATTGAGTGTCAGAGTCTCCACAAAGTGTCTGTGTTGCCAGATCGAGAACAAATGGAACAAAACAGCAACTCTCTTTGCAACGCAGCATGTTTAATGCTGGAAATATGTTGTGTTGTCACATAATAGATAGTTTCTCAATCCATAAACGTGTTTTAGAGAGAGCAAGAGGTGCTGAGTGAATCACAGCTCTACAGTGAAATAATATTTTACCGATATTAAAAAAAAGTAAATAAGTAAAGATCAGTACCAATATAAATATGTTGGCTCTTTAGCGAATATAGCATTAAGTACAGTATATAATATGGTGTTTGGACAATGTCCACATTACGTGTAGTTTTACAGAACATATTGTGAATGTTGAGCAATGTTTACTTGTACTTCTATTTTGCTTCTGTCTATTTCACATACTTATTCTTATAAACGTAGTATTTGTCATTTATATACATTTACAGTGGGGCAAAAAAGTATTTAGTCAGCCACTGATTGTGCAAGTTCTCCTACTTAGAAAGATGAGAGAGGTCTGTAATTTTCATCATAGCTACACTTCAACTATGAGAGACAAAATGAGAAAAAAATATCCAACAAATCACATTGTAGAATTTTTAAAGAATTTAATTGTAAATTATGGTGGAAAATAAGTATTTGGTCAATAAATTTGGTTCAACTCAATTCTTTGTAACATAACCTTTGTTGGCAATGACAGAGGTCAAACGTTTCCTGTAAGTCCTCACCAGGGTTGCACACACTGTAGCTGGTATTTTGGCCCATTCCTCCATGCAGATCTCCTCTAGAGCAGTGATGTTTTGGGGCAACACGGACTTTCAACTCCCTCCACAAATTTTCTATGGGGTTGAGGTCTGGACACGCCTGGCACTGCAGAATCTGAGTCTCTCTCAGCGTAGTGTGTTACTGATGGTAACCATGTTACGTTGGTCCCAGCTCTCTGCAGGTCATTCATCAGGTCCCTCCGTGTAGTTTTGGGATTATTGCTCAGCGTTCTCATGATCATTTTGACCCCACAGGATGAGATCTTGCGTGGAGCCCAAGATCAAGGGAGATTATCAATTTTCTTGTATGTCTTACAATTGCTCCCACAGTTGATTTATTCACACCAACCTGCTTGCCTATTGTAGATTCACTCTTCCCAGCCTGGTGCAGGTCTACAATTTTCTTCCTGGTGTCCTTTGACAGCTCTTTGGTCTTGGCCATGGCTGAGTTTGGAGTCTGACTGTTTGAGGCTGTGTTTTATACAGATAACGAGGTCAAACAGGTGCCATTAATAAAGCTAAAGAGTGGAGGACAGAAGAGCTTCTTAAAGAAGTAGTTACAGGTCTGTGAGAGCCAGAAATCTTGCTTGTTTGTTATTGACCAAATACTTATTTTCCACAATAATTTACAATGAAACTCTTTAAAAATCCTACAATGTGATTTCCTGGATTTTTTTCCCTCATTTTGTCTCTCATAGTTGAAGTGTACCTATGATGAAAATTACAGACCTCTCTCATCTTTCTAAGTAGGAGAACTTGCACAATCAGTGGCTGACTAAATACTTTTTTGCCCCACTGTATATTTATAATCCTCGTGCAATGCCATCTGCAGGAGCCTGAAGTTACTACCACCTTAAAACACACAAGATGACAGATTTTTTTTTTGTCCACAGAGCTTATATCAGGTCTTGCCTCCGTATCTCGCCAAGCATTATTTACATTTACAGCATTTAGCAGACACCCTTATCCAGAGCAACTTACAATTGATACAGTCTTACAATCCAAGCAACTGTGGGTTAAGGGCCTCGCTCAAGGACCCAACAGTGGCAGACCAGCAGAGGTGGGATTTGAACCCTCTGGTTCGTAGTCCAGTACCTTAACCGCTAGGCCACCACAGTCCGTTATCTCACCAAACTCGTCTCTCGCCACATGTGATGGCAGGATGGATTTTCCTCCATGCACTTTACCTCGAAAACCGCCACCCTTGACTCTCGCCCTCGCCATTCTTGAAGTGTTACAAATGTCTTGCCAGTAATTAAATTCTACCCTGTTAAGCCTCCAAGTTTTCAGGAGACTGGATGGTAGATGTCACTTTAACCCTAATGACAGGGTCATTTACTCAGATTGCACAGACTGAGCCGTGCTGCTGGCCACGCCCCCTTCTCGCCTCCCCCGTTCATTAAAGATGCTTTTGGGCAAAAGGCATGATGACATGAATAGAAACTGTACATGTACGTTTATGTACATTGTAAATGTGATTGTATGATCAGTAGGGCTGCTCAGTAACACACATTATGGCAGCATCAGGTATGAATGTCACTGTCTAGTGTTTGTAACCTCGTCAGATGGTTATTGGGACAGTGCGGTACAACAAAGCATTATTCATGTGTGATGAATCACAATGTAGTTTTCAGTGATATGTATTTGTTTTCAGGATCCTTCCAGCAACTGGACAAAGAAGGGACTGGTGAAGTGGAGCTGAACATATCTGAGGTAAATTCCATTTTTACATTGGTGGTAAATGCCCTATGATGATTGTGTTGTTACAGTTCTCCCATTCGCCTTCTTCTTTGTAGTGGCTGTACTTCACCATGTGCGGTTGAAGCGGATAAACCCTGAAGACAGTGCAGCAGAAAAACAAAAATTCTGCAGAAGTGCAAAACTGCTGAAGCCTTGCCAATGTAACTGTTGTCAGTTTCACAAGAATTTATTTGCCATCTCCTACTCCATGGTGAGCACTAATACCTACTGATCTCATATAGCTATTTTTATGATATAGAAGGAATTGTGATTTAGTGGTTTTAGAAGGTAATTTTAATCGCGTTTAACTGTGGACTATGGTATTTGTGAGACTGAACAAATTGTTGGTACTATATATGAAATATATTTCTGGTTGTTAATTTTATCATGCAAAAGGGAAGTGTGTAAGACAGTCTGCATGTGAGCTATTGCACAGGACATTGGAAAGCCTTTCAATGACCCACTCCTCATGACACTGTATTAAAAAATAGTGCTGTCAAACAAATAATATATTTTATCATGTTAATTGCAATTAATAAACAAATCTGATTGCTCATATTTGACACTAAATTTTTTTCTTCAAAAAGCACTACACAATATTATGAGTAGTCAATGTAAAATTCAGCAAACCTCATTTAAACTAGGGGTGGGCGATACGATATTTTATCGTGATAGACGATATGCTTTTCTGAGAATATCGAGGATATCGTCAGTGCTTAAAGAACACTGACCAACTGCATGTTTCATAATAAAGAGTGTAATTAGTCCTGTTTAACTGGATGAAGTGCAGCACATTTTCAGTATAAATCACTTTACTAAGTATGGGATAATATTTGAATCGTGATATATTTTTACCATATCACCCACCCCTAATTTAAAGCCAGTAGTGATTACCAGAATATGTTTTAATGCAAAGTATTAAATTTAAGTAGGCAGGTAATTAGAAACTGCATAAGTTGTTGTCTTATGTGCCATGCATGTTGTCCAACTGGGCAGCTACAGTAGATGTCCAAATTCATCTACAGTTCCCTATAGACTAAGAGTGCAATATGAGTAGGGTTGGGTATTGATCCGATTCGGTTGCAAACAGTATACCCCTTGAAAAACAAGTAAAAAAAATATAGTGCATCTGCTTCAATAACATGCAAACGATACACAACCCTATATATGTGTGTGCTGAATGTAATACGTGGTGATTAGGGGACCATTTCAGATATAATGGCAGGGTTCTCACAATTAAGTAGGCCTAATTAATGTGATCAACAGTGTTAAAAAATTTAAGTTAATACATTTACATATTCATTTTGACAGCCCTAATTTAAAAAAAGTATTGGTCACCACTTAAATCAGTAAACAATAGTTGAACTGCATGTGAAAAAACTATTCTTTTATTTAAATATTAAGCACATGTATATTTTTATTGATAAGAGCCATTTTAAAAAGTGATTCACCCTTTTATTGAATTACAAACACTGTAAGCAACCTCAGAGATGCTTACACAAAGAGATCTTACACAAAGCGCTGTGCAATAGCTAATAATTTGGAATAATCCCCCTCCCGTTTGCGCAAGTGTGTAGGTATGGGAGCTTTAATCCGTGTTCCTGTGGGGTTTCCATTTTCTTCTATCAAAACAACATTGTTTGAATCGAACCGTGCTGTCATTCGTGGTCCAGGCATCTTGTGTCCCACAATCAGAGCCTTCTTTTTCTGCCCTTTGATCGCCAGCAAGACCGTGTCACCCACTTTGCCAATTCCATTCTTAGTGTAGACATGAATAACTTTAGGAGGACGATGATATGGAGTGTTTCCAAGACTGCTGTTGTCCACCACCCTTACTCGGGTTAACTTCTGAAGAGCTGCAACAGCTCCTGAAACACTGAGAGAGACGATAAATGCACTAGGGAACTTGCAGGACAACCTCACCAGATCAAAGTATTAAACAGTGTTTTAACAATCACACAGCCTTTTGGACTACAGGTACAAAGTAGACATTAACAATTAAATGTTACCTGAAAGACCTGCACTGTGTGGCCGAAAGCATCTTCGGAAGCGCCATCAGTGAGGAAGCCATATTGATCTGTCGCAAGAAGAATATCAAAATCGTTGTGTCATTAGAATACATTACTAAAAACGTTCCTCTTTGATTTTCTGTCCATGAATAGCATTGGACTGTTACCTGTTGGACTGGACTGTTAGGCTGGTACCACAATGAACTTAAAAACAGTTAGGAGTTATTGGCAACCTTGAAGGTTAAGTTTAAAAATGTTACGAAAAATATGTTAATTATCTCCGTCTCACACTGAAAGTGTGTGAAATAGTCTATAAAGTATCCTAAGAATTTAAAATAATTTAAATGATTTGATAAAGTAACCAGAAGTCACGATTAGTCTGGAAAACTTTATCTAGCTAACTTAACTTTTTAAATAAGAACTCTAAGTGGTTTTTATACAGATAACGAGGTCAAACAGGGGCCATAATACAGGTAACAAGTTGAGGACAGAAGAGCTTCTTAAAGAAGTTGTTACAGGTCTGTGAGAGCCAGAAATCTAGCTTGTTTGTGGTTGACCAAATACTTATTTTCCACCATGATTTATAATTAAATTCTTAAAAAATCCGACACTGTGATTTCCTGGATTTTTTTTTTGTCATTGTGTCTCTCATAGTTGGTGTACCTATGATGAAAATTACAGACCTCTCTTTCTAAGTAGGAGAACTTGCACAATCAGTGGCTGTCTAAATACTTTTTGCCGCACCCATATATATATACACACACACACACTATATATATATATATATATATATATATATATATATATATATATATATATATATATATATATATATATATATATATATATACACACATGTTGATTTTGCCCCTCTAACCATTCACTTCACTGTGCGTGGGGGTGGAGCACTTTGTGTTTGGTTTTATTACAGATCCACTTGTTTTAGACTTCTTAATTATGGGTATTTATATATATATTTATATATATATATATATATATATATATATATATATATATATTCTAAATTGCTATTTATTTGTCAGTAAAATAAAAAAGGTGGGGATGCACGTTGCCATCAAACTTGTTGCCGTAACTGATACATATCAAAATTAAACAAAATTTAAGTGAATGGATCCGTCCCATTGATCGGCTTAATTTTCCTATACCGGTCCAGCTAATATTGGTAATATCGGGACCGATATCCGCTCCTAATATCGAATCGGTGCATCCCTAGAAAATACCCATAATTAAGAAGTCTAAAAGAAGTGGATCTGTAATAAAACCAAAACACAAAGTGCTCCACCCCCACGCACAGTGAAGTGAATGGTTAGAGGGGCAAAATCAACGTCAAGGAACACAACTGGAGGTTAGCAGAAGACGCCACTTTGAGGTCATTTCGACATGACTTCCATGCCAATGATCAGTTTGGAAAATGTGAATGATGAAAGTTGTTTCTTTCATACAACTACAAACAAAAGTATTTGTAGTTCACTATACAGTCGTCCCTCGCTATATGGCGGTTCGCTTATTGTGGAGTCACTGTATCGCGTTTTTTTTTTTTTTTTTTTATAAATCTATATGTACATATATGTACACAATGGAAACGCAGTACTGTTTGCTCTCCCGCGCTGTGCCCATACATTCAGCATCTCTCCTTTTCCACTTCACATCGACTCCTGATCGCTGCACATAGTGTTGCGTCTATAAAGCGTATATAAAGCCTTAAAATATATATAAATAATAAAATAAATAACACGCTACTTCCCGGATTTTCACCTATCGCGGGGGTCTCTGGAACCTAACCCCCACGATAGGTGAGGGATCACTGTACACCACTGGAACCAGGTTCTGTTGTCACTTGAGGCAAAAAATGCACCGCAAACTGGGTTTGGCATTAAAATGGATCTTAAACAAGTAAGCAAAAAGTACAAAGAATTGGTGATGTTGTGGGCTGCTTATTTCTTGGGACATTCCCAGTCATGGCTGGATCCTGGCTGGACAAATGACACAAAATAAACGTCCAAGTCCGCACAAACATTCTCATATGGACACCCCAATTCCCTGGACTAAACCTCACTGAAGACTTGGAGGTGATCTGAAGAGGAAAGTCCAGTGGTGGTGTGGTTTTGGTGAAATGTTTTCATACGCTTTTTATTTGAATTTAATATGGTCAAATATTATACACTCACCAGCCACTTTACAGGTACATCTTGCTAGCTACAGATTGGACCCACTTTTGGCTTCAGAATTGCCTTATTTCTTTATGGCATAGATTCAACAAGGTGCTGAAAACATTCCTCAGAGATTTTGGTCCATATTGACAACGATGGCATCACTGCAGATTTATTGACTGCCCATCCATGATGCAAATCTCCCGGTCCACCACATCCCAAAAGTGCTCTATTGGATTGAGATCTGGTGACTGTGGAGATCATTTGAGTACTGTGAATCATTGTCATGTTCAAGAAAACCAGTTTGAGATGATTTGAGCTTTGTGACATGCCACGTTATCCTGCTGGAAGTAGCCATCAGAAGATGGTACACTATGGTCATAAAGGGTTGGACATGGTCAGAGACAATACTCAGGTAAGCTGTGATGTTTAAACAATACTCAATTGGTATTAGGGGGCAAAGTGTGCTAAGAAAATATCCACCACCGGCCTGAACCATTGATACAAGGCAGGATGGCTCCATGCCTGCTTGTTGTTTACACCAAATTTGGACCCTAGACCAGGCAACGTTTCTCCAATCTTATATTGTCCAGTTTTGGTGAGCCCATGCATACTGTAGCCTCAGTTGTCTGGACTTAGCTGACAGGAATGGCACCTGGTGTGGTCTTCTGCTGCAAGGTTCGATGTGTTGTGCATTCAGGGATGCTCTTCTGCATACCTCGGTTGTAACGAGTGGTTATCTGAGTTCCAGTTGCCTTTCAATCAGCTCGAACCAACATGGCCATTCTCCTCTGGTCCCAACAAGGCATTTTCACCCAGAGAAGCTGGTTATTTTCTCTTTTTCCGACCATCCTCTGTAAACCTTAGATATGGCTCTGTGTGAAAATCCCACCAGACCAGCAGTTGCTGCAATACTAAGACCAGGCTGTCTAGCACCATCCATGCCACGTTCAAAGTTACTTAAATCACCTTTCTTCCCCATTCTCATGCTCAGTTTGACCTTCGGCAGGCCGTCTTGACCATTTCTACATGCCTAAATGCACTAAGTTGCTGCCATGTGAATGGTTTATTAAATATGTATATGTAATTAAGTATGTTATGATATGTTGCATTCATTTAGCAGTATTACCAGGCTGTGGATATTTTATTTTATATTTTGACTTTGCACTGTAGTTGCAAAACTATGTAGAAACTGTGAAAACTGGCAAATGCTCCACTGTGACCTTGCCCCTGTGCATCTACGCGTATTGATTAGCTAACACGTGTCAATCTACATGTACTGATTGCCGTAATAAGGTCGCAACATGAAGGCTTAATACAAACTCGTTACCAGTGAAAATGAGTCCATACCTTCGTATATACTGAACAGACGCTCTTTCCACTTCCGAAGTCTCACACTCCCCGGTTCCCATGTACCATTCTCCTGCATGAAACACAAGCAGTGTGATCTTCGTCTTCCCCGGTTGTGTGGTTGGCAAATAGCGTTGGGAGCTTTACCGCCATCCAGTGATCTGGAGCGCGTACTGGGTAATGCTTAAACTGTAAAGTGAAACAAACTTGAGCCTGAAAAGGGAAAACAGAGAGGTGAAAGTGTTCACATGATCAAATAACTGCTTAAAACCTAACCCGTCACGCCCTATAACGGTGAATATAATGACTTAACTCAGTACATCAGAATTTGAGCTCGCCTTAAGCCGATGCACACGAACCTGCCCTGATCAAAATATCCTATAAAATTCAAATAGAAAAAAACCTATAGGAATCTTAGTTGATTTCTATCTTTTCTTTTGGAACCACTGCTATAGGAATCCTATTAAACATCCTATCCTAAGCCTATTGCATATCTTATATGAATCCTCGTGGACATGCTACAATAATCCTAATCATATCTTAGGAATTTTATTGGACATCCTTAGAAATCCTATTCAAACATAGAGAGCTCTGGTTAATTATGTGTTTAGGCGGACCAGTGGACCCAACCCATGCCATGGAGAACCCACTCCCACAAGTCTGCACAATGCCTTGTTGACAACTGGGGTTCAAGGATTTATCCGAGTAAGAATTCATAAGAATCGTATTTGATTTCTATCATATTTTGGAACCAATGCTATAGGAATCCTATTAAATATTCTATCGAAATCCTATTGGATATCTTACAAGAATCCTATTGAGATCTTATAGGAATTCTACTGGACAGCCTTAGACATCCTGTTGGATATCCTAAGAATTCTTAGGCATTTCAGTAAGAACATTATTAAAATTCGAATAGGATTTTGTTAGGATTTATAGAATAAAACCAAAAAAAGGACACTGGTATTAAAATTTGTATTGGATTCGTATTGTACTTTTCCTTTACTCATATACTCATTATATATTATACACACACACACACACAATATATATATATATATATATATATATATATATATATATATATATATATATATACATATACACACACACACACAATATATATATACAACATATAAAACTTATGTCATTGCAGACAGTATGAAGCCAAGATTTTTTTTTTTTCTGGTCAACTTCATTTAATTTGATAATAAACATCCATTCCTGCATTTCAGAACAGAGACAGCTTAGGGCTATTAATGAGGTAAAATAGTAAATAATGATATGTCAAACAGGTGATTGCAATCATGATTTGGAACGAAAGCAGTATCTAGTAAAAAGGCTGAGTCTTTAAGGAGCAAAGATGGCCAGAGGATCTCCAGTTTGTCAACAAATGTATGAAAAAATTATGGAAATGTTTAAAAACAAGGTATCTCAAAGAAGAATTGGAAGGGATTTGCATATTTCCCCCTCTACAGTGCTTAATATCATTAAGTGATTCTAGGAATTGGGAGGAATTTCAGTCCGTAAAGGCCAAAGGTGTGAGCTTAAGCTGAGCACCCGTAATCTTTGATGCCTCACACAGCACTGCACCAAGAACCATCATTCAACAACAGCTGACAGAACCACATGGGCAAGGGTTTTACTTTTTAAAAACTTTGTCAAGCACGACAATGCAGAGTTACATTCACAAATGTCACTGAAACTTTACTGTGCAAAAAAGAAACCGACCATGTCCAGAAGCGGTGTCAACTTCTCTGAGCTCGGAGGCATCTGGATGGACCATCACACAGTGGAAACGTTTATTGTGGTCAGATGAAACAGTGCACGGACCAAAGACGAAAAGGACCATCCAGACTGTTATCAGCAAGTCCAAAAGCCAGGGTCTGTCATGGTACCGGGTTGTGTCAGTGCCCTTGCAGGAAGAATGGGGCAAATAACACCAGAAAATGAATGGTCTACCGTCACCACTTGTACGTACAAAACTCAACAAAGTTGGATTCCCCTGGTAAGACAGAACACATACATGAGACAGACTGATCCGTAACCTTGGGCCAGTACCCTAGACACCGACGTGTCATCGGTGTCCTAATTGTTGAAACAGGGCGGCCTTGCTCGAAATGTAGAATACACTCAGATCAGCTCCAACCACAATGCTCCACACTCCGGTCCAGTAGGTGGTGGCAATTGACAAGTGCAACTGGGTTTCAAATCCCCACCCAGCACACACCCATAACCGCACACACTTTTATGTTTTATATAAGTGCAACATTGTGTACAGACAAAGAACATTTTCTGTAACGTGGCTTGCAGTTTTAATACTGTAACGTGAGGACATGTGGGAATCAATGGACCGACCTACAAAAACCTACACACGGGCTTTTCATTACACAGATCGAGACGGCACGGTCATTCAAAAAGACTCCTAATAAAAAGTGAATGGAAAAGAGTTAACATGTTATGTCAGTACTCTAAATAGGTTACAACACAAACACAAATGCACACACAAAGACAAAAATAGGTCTGACGCTTCCAGTCACTTCCGGGACAGGGGATGTGTGCTGGGCATGTTAGAGGAATGATTATGCGGGAGAGGGAGGAAGGAGAGGGAACTGGTACAGACATGTTTTAAACTGTGGCCATTAAGTATCGCTGTGGATAGTATTCACTCTTTTTTAAAGCATAGATTGTGGACCAGGCAGTCCGAAGCTCTCGGGAGTCAACAGGACAAGTTTGTTGTGTTGGGAACGTGTGGTGACGGACAGTGTCAGTTACACGCTTACACACACACACACACACACACACACACACACACACACACACACACACACACACACAGTGCTTTCGACTTCGATTAGGCCAGTGATAGCTAACGTTAGCGAGTCAGCTAACTGTCGCTGGCTGGAAGCTCCTGGCTCTCTTGCTGGATTGGGGTGACATTGCTCTCGAAGAGACAACACTGGACCCAACCGTCTTATTCAACCGGAAACTTAGGTAAGAGTTAAATTTTTATAACAACGGTTGTTTCTCTTGTTAATTTAGCTGTTGTGTTGGAATGGGGCGGCATGGGAGACCTCGTTAGCGGTGGTCTCTAACATTATCCGAGTTCAGCTACTTCTCCAGCCAGCTATGCTATATTTATATCCCAGCCTCTGGTATTAAGGTCGACAGATAGCCTGCTGATAACACCGTACACGTCTCAGGCTTACAGTGAGGCCAATTTTGCAGATAATTAACCATAACTATGTCTGTCTGTTTTCAAAAGTATTTGTGTGGGGTGAGATTCCGAAATGTTTGCATTCGCTGGATAAGTGTCCAAACCAGTCCTGGTGCAGGTTCAGATAAGTTTAGTGAGCTATATTGGGACAGTTCGCTCTGGTTTCTTTTTAGTGTTGCATGTCATACAGTGTGGACTGAGTTGAGAAGGTGTAAGTGTTAGGAATGAACATATATTGGTGTGTAGAGGAAGCCTTTGATTAACCTTTACACTTTATGACTAACTTCTCACTCTCCTCTTTACCTTGCACTATTCTGTTGATTTATAAGTGACGTATAATGTGATGCAATAATAGTTCTGGACAATTTTAGTCTACAGTTATTTAGATATACAGAGGTTTAAGCCATTGGAATCTAATTTATGTAAAGCGTTAGAAAGTGCTGTTTGGTTTAGACTGGTGTATTATATGGGTCAGTATGGTGACGGGTGACTTTTCTGTCCTGCTGTATTTTTGTCTTTAAATAAAGTATTAAAATACCTTTTCTTTGTTTAGTTTGTAGAACATACTGCCACCCTCAGCAGAAAGGCAAGTTGAAGACTTATGAACATTGGAACTTTGGACCAGAAGGTCCATGGTTCAAATCCCACCTCCGCCAAGCTGCCACTGTTGGGTTCTTGAGCAAGACCCTTAATCCAAATGCTTGGACCCAACAGTGGCAGCTTGGTGGAGGTGGAATTTGAACCCTGGACCTTTGGGTACCTTGGGTTTCCTCCCACATTCTAAATACATTAGTGTATCTAAAATGTCGTTACTGTGTGAGTGAATATGTGCCCTACGATGGATTTGGCGCCCTGTCTAGGGTTAGGGTACCTGTCTTGTGCCCTGTGCTGCCGGATTGGCGTTGGTCTTCCCACAACCTGGACAGAGTTAAGCGGATAAGAAAATGAATGAATGACAGTTCCCCAACCTCAAGTGATGGCACACGACAGAAAAGGCTCCACTGTGAGCAGTTTTCTGGTGGTCCTGGTCCCCCTCCTACACTTCATTAATATCAGAAGTATGATGGTCTATTGCAGAGAAGGAGACATCTGGAGGATGTCTTGGGTGAGAATGACTAGTCCATAATGGCTTAACAAGTAGGACATTGGGAACACCGAAGCAGGTATTCTCACTGGGAGGTGGGTACTAAGCAGTACGTCTGCCTGACTAGCCTTGGTGCCAAGAGGGGTTTGAAGAGGGCCTGCTCAAGATGATGGTGATGCGTGGCAGCAGCATGCCGCGGTTGCTGGCTGGTAGAATCCATCGACAGTGTGGTGGTGATGATGATGTGCACAGCCATGTTGATGGCGGGATTTACCGAAGAATTCAGAGCTCAGTGTGGGCATGTTCTCGGCAGTGGTCCATGGGAGTGATATGAAGCTCAGTTACAGTTAGTGTCTCAACTCTATGGCTGGGCAGTGCTGTTCTCATTGCCGTTTTGGGCAGATGACTGCCACAGTCATCCACTGCCAACAGGTGGCATGAGCATATTTGAGGCAGAGCTGAGTACGCTCTATGAGTCCAGCAGGACCTGGCTTTGAAAGCCTTCTTGGGTGCACTGACACCTAATTAATTGGAACCACATGTTCGACTGGCCACACCAGTTACACTTACCTGTTCAACATGGTGGTGGTAGTAGTATTACTTTTTTGCCTGGTTTTGCTACATGTGAGACAGGAGGGCTTGCCATCTTTGATGGAACAATGATTTCTGAATTATAACAGAACGATTTAAAGGAACATCTGTCCGTGAACTGAATCTCAAGAGAAAGTGGGTCATGCAGCAAAACAACAACCCTAAGCACACTATCAAAGAATGGTTAAAGAAGAATAAGGGTTTGGAATGACCAAGTCAAAGTCCTGAGCTTTATCCAATAGAAATGTTGTGGAGTTGAAGCTGTTCTGTCCAGAGGAATGGCCTAAAATTCTTCCAAGCCGATGTGCTGGACTTATCAACAGCTGCTGGAAATTTAGCTGTAGTTATTGTTGAACAAGTGAGTCAGACCAGATTATGAAAGCAAAGGTTCACATACTGGGAAGATGTTGGGAGTAGTGATTCTGTGAGGGCACGCACACACGGCGAACAGGCTCCTGGCGGCCCAGACAGACCGCCAGTAGAGAGGATTGTTGGTTTCCCCAACAGGAGCAGCTCTCAGTTTCGTTGTCCACCATGCAGACACCGGTGGCACCTTCACTACACACCCCTGACTCACCAGTAACCTGGTGTGCTACGGCCTGGAACCATATCGTCCTTAGCAGCCAATACAGGTTCTCTTTGTTGTCCAACACACTGTTGAGCAACACACTGCCCCAAGTGCTGGTGTTATGATCTGGGGAACAATTGCATACGTCACCCATGGTAGTGATACGAGGAACACTAACAACTCAGTGATGTACAGGACATCCTGCGATCTCATGTTGCATCTCATGGCAGGGCTTCCAGCTGGCATTTTTCAGCAGGATAATGCTCACCCACAGACAACAACGGTTTTCCAGGAATGTCCCCACCATATTGCAACACTTCCTTGGCCTGTCTGGTCACGAGATTTATTGCCAATCAAGCAGTTATTGGACCAGCTGGGAAGCCAGTTTTGGCAAACTGTGAGTGTGCAGGAAATACAGGCTCAGCTGCAACATCTGTGGGGCAAATGTGCCACAGTATACCATACAGAACCTGCGTGCTTCCAGGCCCAGCTGTATTTCAGTTTGCATCCAGGCTAGAGGCAGTCCAACCATTTGACGTCCAACAAACATCTGTAATGTTTGTCGTCATCGCCATCGTCAATGAGCATATATACAGCGGGGCAAAAAAGTATTTAGTCAGCCACTGATTGTGTAGTTCTCCTACTTAGAAAGATGAGAGGGGTCTGTAATTTTCATCATAGGTACACTTCAACTATGAGAGACAAAATGAGAAAAAAATCCAGGAAATCACATTGTAGGATTTTAAAATAATTTTATTGTAAATTATGGTGAAAAATAAGTATTTGGTCAATAACAAAGGTTCAACTCAACACTTTGTAACATAACCTTTGTTGGCAATGACGGAGCTCAAATGTTTCCTGTAAGTCTTCACCAGGTTTGCACACACTGTAGCTGGTATTTTGGCCCATTCCTCCATGTAGATCTCCTCTAGAGCAGTGATGTTTTTGGGCTGTCTCTGAGCAACACGGACTTTCAACTCCCTCCAAATTTCCTATGGGGCTGAGGTCTGGAGACTGGCTAGGCCACTCCAGGACTTTGAAATGCTTTTTACGGAGCCACTCCTTCGTTGCCCACCAAGCAACGTGTTTGGGATCATTGTTCATGCTGGAAGACCCAGCCACGTTCCATTCTTCAATGCTCTCACTGATGGAAGTGACTGTGACTAAAATCTCACGATGAATATGTTTCCACCCCCATGCTTCACAGTAGGCATGGTGTTCTTGGGATGCAACTCAGCATTCAAACACGACCAGTTGAGTTTTTACCAAAAAGTTCTATTTTGGTTTCATCTGACCACATGATATTCTCCCAATCCTCTTCTGGATCATCCATATGCTCTCTGGCAAACTTCAGATGCGCCTGGACATGTACTGGCTTAAGCAGGGGGGCACGCCGGGCACTGCAGGATCTGAGTCCCTCTCGGTGTAGTGTGTTACTGATGGTAGCCTTTGTTACTTTGGTCCCAGCTCTCTGCAGGTCATTCATCAGGTCCCTCCGTGTAGTTCTGTGACTTTTGCTCACTGTTCTCATGATCATTTTGACCCCATGGGATGAGATCTTGCGTGGAGCCCCAGATCGAGGGAGATTATCAATGGTCTTGTATGTTTTATTCACACCAACCTGCTTGCCTATTGTAGATTCACTCTTCCCAGTCTGGTGCAGGTCTACAATTTTCTTCCTGGTGTCCTTTGACAGCTCTTTGGTATTGAGTTTGGAGTCTGATTGTTTGAGGCTGTCAAACAGGTGCCATTAATACAGGTAACGAGTGGAGGACAGAAGAGCTTCTTTAAGAAGAAGTTACAGTTTGTGGGTAACCAAATACTTATTTTCCACCATGATTTACAATTAAATTCTTTAAAAAGCCAACAATGTGATTTGCTGGATTTTTTTTCTCCTATTGTCTTTTGAAGTGTACCTATCATGAAAATTACAGACCTCTCTCATCTTTATAAGTAGGAGAACTTACACAATCAGTGGCTGACTAAATACTTTTTTACCCCACTGTACATTCCTTGACAAAAAAAAACAAAAACCCTTATCAAGAGGGAGTTGTGAGAATCGAATGAAGCTTTTTATGTAAGAATGTAATGATGATATATGTAAGTGATTATAATATTACTTACAAATACATTCATGTTATAAACCTATATTCAGATGATCAAAGCTATGAATAATGTAAACATTATCATTTGCATGCATAAGTTAGTGGATATTAGTTTATTGCTACCTTCTGCAAGCCATGTCATTATAGTAATGCCTACCAAATTCCAGTCCGTATTTAATTTGAAGGAATATCTCTCATGGATGGTCAGTGAAAACTTTTTTTTTTTTCTTTTACCCGTGTGATGTGTCGTTGTGACTCTTAGTCAACTTGAAATCAGTTTCACTTTTCATCTGTCATATGCACATGTCCAGAGGTCCATGCTTTTTTTTCGCGGCTATACGATGTGACAGAGGTTTGTCGTGACTGTTTTCTAAAAGGTGTCGTTCAGATAAAAAAAGAAACACTTTTGTCTGCCTTGTTAGGATATTCCCTGCAAACTTTGCAGAACATTTCAGGTACAGGGGGGTACAAATTGTTTGTCGTGCTGCTGTCCTGATGTCACATTTTTCTTGCCCCAGGCATTTAAGTAATCACTATTGTTGATCCCTTCCCCTAGGCAAAAAATGAATCAAACCCAAAATGCCAAATATTAAGTTTTAATGATCCTAACAAAGAAGTCACTGGTTCAGATGGAACATGGAAATTCACTTAGGTACGCTTCTTGTACATAATGATAAAATCATGAAACGATTTAAATGTTTAATATAAACTAAACTAACACCTGTCTGGCTGTTCAAAAAATTTCCCAAGTGTCTTCTGTCTTGTTTTGTTTTGTTATCTAATTAATCTATTAATTTTATTAGTTGGCCCATGGAGCCCATCACAAACCTGAAAACAAGTCTCCATGCGTAACAGGTATCTACATTATTTTGGGAGTCCAAAGTTAAATGAGTGAGAGAATCTGCTCCAAAAAACCCCCCAAAAAACAGGTTGTTTTGCCAGAAAGAAAGGCTCTTGGAGGCCTAAAACCTCTTCAAGCAGAGATGGCCACCTGCTGAATTTTTCAGTTCTCAAAAACAGGGAAAAGTCTTCAAAAACTGTCAGCAGAGTTCTAAGACTTCAGGAAACAAGACCTTTGAGAAGAAAAATACCCAAAAGCGTGTCTAATGCATACTGATATCTGATTGGCTACTTTAAAACAGTCCATTCTTCGACCTTTTGTTGTGAATTGATGATAGCACCAGAATGTTTGTCTTTGAATTGAAATTCCAGGAGTATTACTTTCTCTGTATATCACTTCCTCTTGAGACATATCACCCTGTTGTTGTTCTGTGATGTATATCTAGGACTTAAAGTCCTTGAGTGGTTCTTCTCTCTCTCCCTCAAAGGCGGTCTCAGCCATTAGCAGTCAAAGCCTTGTTGGATGATACAGCTCTCACTTCCTAATTTTGTTGAAAATAAATGGACCTGTAAGGTCATGCTTGTAGTGTCATTCTTTCAAATACAACGTAATGACGTAATTGTTAGTTCCTAAAATGTACGGTTTCTCTGGGGGTTCCCCAATGCTCAAAAGTAAGCGCATGCCTGATGTTATGTTGCTAAAACACTGCGGATCTTGCATGGTTACTGCTTGCAAGACTCCCATTTAGACGTTTTAGCAACATAAATCAGGCATGCACTTACTTTTGAGCATTGGGGAACCCCCAGAGAAGGCCGTACAATCTGTTTCTGGCAGAGTTTGTAAAAAACAATTAATGTAACCTGCTGTGTTCAATGGTTGCTTGACAGTGTATAGACAAATGAAGAGGCTAAACCAGTTATCGTTCCACTTTGTTTCTCTTCCTGGATTTTTCATAACACTGTGACATATCTGTCCAATTTCAGGACACCGAACCAGGATAAGTCACATTTTACCTGTGGAGCAGAGTGAGAAACATGGGGACGCCAGGTTCAGGACGAAAACGTGCACCTATCAAGGACCGCTTCTCAGCTGAAGACGAAGCCTTAAGTAGCATAGCACGAGAGGTAAGTCATGTGTGTACATTCTTGAGATGCTACATGCTGATTGTAGCTTCAGCTTATCGTATATTGTGTGTAGTATCTGCAATGTTGCATTAAAGTGTTCGTTTAGGAAATATTTAAGTGAAGGGTGATGCATCAAATGAGGCCAGCAAACCAACTTATGAAAACTTATGTGACCCGGACCAAAATCGTGAGTAAAATGTTTGCAGGAAAGTTTGGGATGCGCTGAAATATATTGTCCACTGAAAAAGGAAACATTTCCAGAATCACTTTACTTACCAAATGTGCAAAGTACAAAATGGTTTCTTAGCATGTCTGCACAGAAGCAATATAATTTCCAAAAAGACATTTTGTATTCATATTGTTTGAAATAAAATAGAAATGTTATACTGTACAGAAAATAATGAAATGTGGTGTTTTCTTTTGATTCTAAGATACCATTACAGTACTTAAGAAGCCACTTTGTTTATTTTATTTCAGGTTTGTGAACCTTTTAGAATTTTCTGCATCAATATGACCTAAATCATCATCAGATTTTCACACGAGTCCTAAAAGTAGATAAAGAGAACCCAGTTAAACAAATGAGCCAAAAATATTATACTTGGTCATTTATTTATTGAGGAAAATAATCCAATATTACATATTAGTGAGTGGCAAAAGTATGTGAGCCTTTGCTTTCAGTATCTGGTGTGACCCCCCTGTGCAGCAATAACTGTAACTAAACGTTTCCTGTAACTGTTGATCAGTCCTGCACACCGGCTTGGAGGAATTTTAGCTCATTCCTCCGTACAGAACAGCTTCAGCTCTGGGATGTTGGTGGGTTTCCTCACATTAGCTGCTCGCTTCAGGTCCTTCCACAACATTGCGACTGGATTAAGGTCAGGACTTTGACTTGGCCATTCCAAAACATTAACTTTCTATCATAATGATTTTCTTAAGAAACTCTGTTTTCTTACGTAGACTAAGTTGCATTTTACATCTTACAATATACTGCAACAAGACCCATTTTGAATCTGTATTGCCCATTATTTCCATTACTACTTTAATCCTCTCTGAGGATGGCAAAATGGAGGAAATTCAAACCAAGCGTTCAAAAAACTTTAGCAAACAAGAAATCGAGGTGCTGGAAGAAATAGCAGCTTTGCCAAAAACTTTCCTTATGTAGACTTTTGTATTTTCAGGATGACCTTCACTCAAGGCTTCAAAGCATTTAAATTGAAATGTAAGCCTTATTTCCAGTAACTAAACAGTTTAAAGTATTACATTTCAATGCTTACCTTCAACTCTTACAGCCTAAGATAAGCGTGAGGCTATCATAAGGTTAAGAAAACATTTAAGAACAGCATAAGAAGAGAGATCATTCCTAAGACGTTGTTAGAAGAATAACAAACTTGTGTAACTTTTTTCCTAAGAATGAAGTTAAGAAAAAACGCATTTAAGAAGATTTTCTTTCTTAAGAAACTGATGTCAAAATGATGCACTGCATGTGAGGGCTCCCAAAAAGTCTCACACAAAGTCTCACTATAACTATACAAAGTAAAAATGTAAAGTATGTGAAAAGTGAACATATCAGCCATTAAAACTTATCCTGCTAGCATTCATGCCAAAAATATAACACCAACATTACTCGGCACCCCTCTCTAAACATTACAGCACCTAGGAGTTGTTCAAACTTTTTTACCTTTTTGTTAACCCCATTACATCTCCATTAATCTTATATTCAAACTTAGTTGCCTCAGTACACCCAATTCGGATTCTGCTTGTTGTGGTAATCTACCAACCGCGGAAAATTACTGTAGTCCTTCATAATAGCGATCATTTCATTTAATTGCGATTATCTTAATTAATTGTGACGATTAGTAATGATTGTGACAGCCCTAATTATGACAAATTTGGGAGTCAGCTGTCCATGACAGGCTTAAACCAGCCATGGCAGGAGAACAAAAACACACTCAGCAAATGGTAGAGGAATCATTCTGCCAAAAAAAAAAGCCTCAGGACAGCAACAGGTTTACATGGTGAAAGACAAACTAACAATTCAGGTGGGAGAGAGATGGGTTCAACCAACCATTGAATACTTTAGACTCAAGTATCACCTAATTATCCAGAGGGACTTGCAATTGATACAGTCTTACAATCCAAGCAATTGTAGGTTAAGGGTCTTAAGTACCCAACTGTTGGCTCAAGGACCCAACATGGACCAAAAGGTCCAGGGTTCAAATCCCACCTCTGCCAAGCTGCCACTGTTGGCTCAAGGACCCAACAGTGGCAGCTTAGTGGTTAAGGTACTGGACTTCAAATCCCACAGGTCCTTCAAATCAGGTCCAGGGTTCAAATCCCATCTCTGCCAAGCTGCCACTGTTGGGTCCTTGAGCCCTGGACCTGATTTGAAGGACCTGTGGGATTTGAAGTCCAGTACCTTAACCAAAAGGTCCAGGGTTCAAATCCCACCTCTGCCAAGCTGCCACTGTTGGCTCAAGGACCCAACAGTGGCAGCTTGGCAGAGGTGGGATTTGAACCCTCAAGGACCCAACAGTGGCAGCTTGGCAGAGGTGGGATTTGAACCCTGGACCTTTTGGTCCATAGTCCAGTACCTTAACCACTAGGCTACCACAGTCCCCACAGTCCTCACAGTCCTGTTTCAATATCAAACACCCTTACCGGAGTGTGGTTGTAATGAAGTTGATCAATTTTTTTGTATGCAGTCGTTTGAGTTCCCATGATGAACCAAATCACACTGCAATGGTTTTCTTTTGTCACCAGAGGGATTGGAGTGTGTAGATTGAGGCATTCGAAAACCCATTAGTGTTTACTGTGAGTCAGACACATGCAGTGCGGACTTTGATTCCTCAAGGATGAGCCGTCATGATTGTTGATATGCGATAGCACAGCGGTGACATTTCAGGTAGTGCCACAGTGGATATAACAACAGTGTGTGTTGCGGAACAAAGTGCCATTCGACGTTGGAATCCTGAGTCATCCACAACCAAATCGGTGAATTTCATGACTTTCTTTGCGGTCTTTTGGGCTTTCTGAAACATTGCTGTTCGTTATGGTAGCCAGTGGCAAAGTTTTGTCTCTTGGCTGTTTTCTCTCTTTGCTGTTAGCGATGAATTTTCAAATGAGATTTTAAATTGGTTGTCTTCAAGTCTTCTCCTCTTGATGACTGTTTCATTACAGCCTGCGTTTTTGACGTGCTCTTCATACAACTTGAAGTATTTTCAAACAGCTGACGCTTTGTTAGTGATACAGCTAATAGCATAGCAGCAATAAAGTAGGCTGTCTAAACAGTTGCTCATTAAACAGCTAACAGTTGCGTGCCACCATAGTAGTTTCATATTCAATCCACTTTGACCAATAACTTAAATCTTCTTCCTGAAGCCCTACATGAATAGTTATTTTCCATGTAGCGAGAGATGTATTTCGCCACATTAATCCTGTCTTGTATTTGGGAGGGGTAAGCTTGGCAACATTAGTCAAAGCCTTTTTACTAGAAGCTAGTAGTATTTTAGACATATACTTGTTTTATGCTTTCCACCCATACATTGGGAAATGACTCGTGTATATGACATTAAATGTAAAGGCAAGATGTATTTCTAAGGGAGTGGCACAGTGGCTTGGTGGGTAGCACTGTTGCCTCACAGTGAGAAGGTACTGGGTTCGGTCCCAGGTGGAGAGGTCTGGGTCATTTTTGTGTGGAGTCTATGTTCTCCAAGTGTCCATGTGGGTTTACTCCAGGTACTCCGGTTTCCTCCTACAGTCCAAAGACATGCATTAGATTAACTGATTATGCCAAAGTACCCCTAGTGAGTGAGTGAGAGGGTGTGTGGGTGTGGTTATGGGTATGGGTGTGGGTATACGTGCCTTATGATGGATTGGCGCCCTGTCTAGGGTTGCGGCCTGCTCTCCCGCAAACCTGTTCAGGATGAAGCAGATAAGAAAGTGAAAGAGTGACTTTTTCCAGTGTTTTAAGTAGTTCTTCCCAATGTGTTTTTTTTTTCGTAATAGTACAATCCAAAATCTATGTACATGATTCATGTACTGACTCTTGTTTTGGTGTTGAAGTAACAAGTTCCATGTCACCAGTAGAACTCCCTCCACTTGTGATATGCTGTGTTCCATTGTAACCCACAGACTTTCCCATTCCTCCATAGAAATACAAACACCAGTTTTCTTAATTGCTTGAGAATTATATGCAGATTGCAATATTTTAATAATAGTACTTTCGTTGACCATGTTTTAAGTATTTGTTGGTCTTGTATGGTGGCACCAAATAATCTTTTGATTCTAGACCATGTTGATTTGTTTGTTACTAGGGGTAGGAATCGATTTGATTAGGATTAAGACGGCTACGATTCGATTATTAAATGATTATTGATTTTTTTTTTTTCCCCCATACAGAATTTCTTTTTTCTCGCAGTAATTCCATGACTTTGGTTTTGGTCTTGCTGTAGATTGTGGAGATCATTGTTTCAGTAATGCCGGCCTTACACAAAATGCCCTTTCAAGACTTTTCATTGTTAACAAAAATCTAGGATCAGGCTGGTCAATAATAGCTCCAGCTTCCAAAATTAAAATGAAACAAATGTTTTCAAAACCAATACATTTTATTAACTATATATAGTTATAGTTCATTTAGCCAGTCTTTTACTTGTGTAATAACATTGCTGCTTGTTATGGCTGGTGTCGTTTCTTGGTTACATGTGTGTGTTTGTGGTGGAGTAAAACTTGAAGAGCTTCGGTCGGTGCCATTATTGTGCAGTATTGATGCTCCTAGAACGTCTCTCAGCCAATCAAATTGCTGATAAAGTATTGAAAATCTCATTTAATTTGTTGAGTAATGTATTGAAAGTGGAAAAACAAAAACAGCTATTGTCACCACGGCTTTTTCTCACTTCAGTTCCCAGAGTTCATCACTCCCGCCACATATCTCCCTACGTCTAGCGCTGCCGAATGCATCATTTAGTGAGTGCAGGAGAGTATCATTCTGCATATCGCTTGCTTGGGGAAACATCGAAGTTCAAAATTCAGAATATGGTTTCTGCTGAATGTGTATTATCGGATTCCCATTGCAAAGTTGAAATGTAATAAGTCAGGCTCTCATAAAACTTGAGACAGACTTTGTCTTGTTATTGTTCCCTAAAAATGCATGAGATGATTTAAAGTATGCGGGAAGATGTGTGTAGGTTACGTGCAAATACTACACCATTTTGTGTAAGGAACTTGAGTATCTGCAGATTTTGGTGTCTGTGTGGAGTCCTGGAACCAATCCCCTAAGGATACAGTGGGTTGTCTGTTTTTATTCCTTTGTCTTTGTGTTTAAAACATCTGTTTCTCAGATACTGGCTCATGTACTTATCTCTTTGTGAAGTTGTGCATTTGGGTCTTCTGTTTCTATAGCAGAAAGAAACTATTTTGGTTCTATCTCATCTTTAAAAATGGTAGTGTACAGTATATTTTTGTATGACATCTTCAGTGTCCTCAAAACATAATTGGACTGATATATTTCCTGAAATGGGTTCTTCTCTTTATTCATTTTGAATTCAGATTTGACCCTAACTCCAGTACACAAGAAATGCATGGTTCGTTTAAAACAAAAAAGCAGCCAATTTTAAACAGTGTGCAATGGATCAGCAGCCAGAACAATAATGTTGGGTGAGATGTTCTGGTTTTCTCTGTCTTGCACAGTTAAGAACATGTTTTTTTATTTTACATTTCTTTATAGACATGACGTCTGTGGCAAAACATTAAGAACAAAGATAGATTACACTTTTACAAATAGGATTGCTCAGATGAGGCTTATTTGTGTACTTTTTCATTCTGTAGGCAGAGGCCAGACTTGCTGCAAAGCGGGCTGCCAGGGCAGAAGCACGAGACATCAGAATGAGGGAACTGGAGCGGCAGCAGAAAGAGGTAATTTTTGTTTCACCTGTTGTTAATCTGGTACAGTAAAAATACTGCAAGCCCTCAACCTTCAATGAGAACAGTCTGCCGTGACTGACGATCGAAGAGAATGGTAAAACAGTCTTGCAGAACTAGAACAACAACACAAACTGTGTTAAATCACGCTATCGCCATGCCTATGGTTTTCTGGAAAACTTGTTTACAGTGAGCAGCTCACTCACTGTCAGAGTCTGTATTGGCAGATACACCATGCTTTTATAATGACATCTGGATGGGAACAGCCATAACGTTAAAACCACCTGCCTAATATTGTGTAGGTCCTCCTTGTGGCATCAAGATTCTGACCTGTTGAAGCAAGAACACCACAAGACCTCTGAAGGTTTCATGTACAGTGGTGCTTGAAAGTTTGTGAACCCTTTAGAATTTTCTCTATTTCTGCATAAATATGACCTAAAACATCATCAGATTTTCACACAAGTCCTAAAAGTAGATAAAGAGAACCCAGTTAAACAAATGAGACAAAAATATTATACTTGGTCATTTATTTATTGAGGAAAATGATCCAATATTACATATTAGTGAGTGGCAAAAGTATGTGAACCGACCTAGAGGATGACAATCAGGTGTGAGTGGGCACCCTGTTTTATTTAAAGAACAGGGATCTATCAAAGTCTACTCTTCACAACGTTTGTGGAAGTGTATCATGGCACCAACAAAGGAGATTTCAAAAGGAGGAGCTCAGAAAAAGAGAAAAATCTCTAAAAAGTTTGAACTTCATCAATCCACAATCAGACAGATGGAGGAAATTCAAGACCATTGTTACCCTTCCCAGGAGTGGTCGACCAACAAAGATCACTCCAAGAGCAAGATGTGTAATAGTTGGTGAGGTCACAAAGGACCCCAGGGTAACTTCTAAGCAACTGAAGGCCTCTCTCACATTGGCTAATGTTAATGTTTATGAGTCCACCATCAGAAGAACACTGAACAACAATGGTCTGTGTGGCAGGATTATAAGATGAAAGCCACTGCTCTCCAAAAAGAACATTGTTGCTTGTCTGCAGTTTGCTAAAGATCACGTGGACAAGCCAGAAGGCTACTGGAAGAATGTTTTGTGGACGGATGAAACCACAATAGATCTTTTTGGTTTAATGAAAAGCGTTATGTTTGGAGAAAGGAAAACACTGCATTCCAGCATAAGAACCTTATTCCATCTGTGAAACATGGTGGTGGTAGTATCATGGTTTGGACCTGTTTTGCTGCATCTGGGCCAGGACGGCTTGCCATCATTGATGGAACAATGAATTCTGAATTATATCAGAGAATTCCAAAGGAAAATGCCAGATACTGAAAGCAAAGGTTTACATACTTTTGCCACTCACTAATATGTCATATTGGATAATTTTCCTCAATAAATAAATGACCAAGTATAATATTTTTTTCTAATTTGTTTAAAACTGGGGTTCTCTTTATCTACTTTTAGGACTTGTGGTGAACATCTGATGATGTTTTAGGTCATATTTATGCAGAAATTAGAGAAAATTCTAAAGGGGTTCGCAAACTTTCAAGCACCACTGTATACTTAGTTTTGGTTTGATATATCTTTAAATATAGCTGCTTGAGCTTATCCTCACTGCCCTAGGAGTTACTCAGGCATGGAAATAAAGCTCATTATAAAGAGTGATAAAGAGTAAGAGTAAAAGGTCAACTATGCAGTAAGTAAAACACAATCTACATATAACTTTAGTTGTCAGTTTGTCGTGTGTTTATTGAAAACGCAATGAATAAGTGGTTGTTCCTGCTGACACATCAGGTTTATGAGCTAAGCTGTGTTTCCAAAACATGTTATCTTGGTGGTGTTTTCGTACTTCTTGGACTGGGCATTTTATTTTATTCCGGGTTCAGATATTAAGATGAAATAGATGCTACAGAACAGTGGGAAGATGTACCCCCACAGATATTTATTTGGAGTGTTGGAATTGTTTTCTTCTTCCAATTCCTATTAGCTTACAGGATAATGTCTTGTGTAACTGTGGAGCATTATGTGTGGCATTGCCATTCTGATCGTAATTTGACTTTTCACTTTCCATACACCTTGTCACAAATTCAGTTTCATTTTTGCAGTTATTGCATTAAGCAGCACAACGGTTTTCCTTCAATATTTTTCCATTGCAGCTGTCTTACCACCACTCATCCTCCAGTAGGAAGTGGGGGCAAATCCAACAGTGGATGGTATGACACGAGTTAGATCATTTTTGGCATGCATTGAGATTTCTACTAACAATGAGGCTGATTTCATAGATTCTACAGTATGTATTGAGAGTAAGCAGAACTACTCGGATGAATGGCATGAATAACGTGTGCAGTGTGTCACCATGGTTGCGTCTGTGGTTCCTTGATTATATTGTGCAGTTTAGTCAGCACTGTATTCCATCATCCGGATCCGTAGTACTGTGCAAAAGTCTTAGGCCATTAGATTAGATATTCCATTGTTTAAGCAATGGAATACTGACCATATATAATTGCTTATCAGTCTCTTTATTAGAGTACAACAAGAAAATACACAAAGTCAGTATCTAGTATTAGAAAAACTGAAACAAAGTCTGAGAAAACAGCTTTTATAGGCTACAGTGGCAAGTCTTTAGTGTGACCTCCCCTTATACTTTAGCAATAGCAGCATCTGGCAGCTTCAGATCCTTCTACAGTCTGAAGAAGCTTGATCAGGAGTAGTCATTTTAGAAGGGTAGCATCCATGAAGCCAAATTTTCACATGAAATACTGACTTTTGCTTGCAGAATCTATTTTGTCCTGAAGATTGCGAGGTTTTTTATTTTGTGTAAAAATATCCAGTATTTTCTGTTTGTGTTCTAATAGAGATACTTGGAAATAAGGATATGGTCATATCATTGCTAAAACAACAAATCTCATGGTGGCCTAGGACTTATGCACAGGTCCTGAATAATAAACACAATATTTGTGCCCTGTACTTGCCATATGCATGATGCCTATGTCGTGTGTTTGCTTTTCGTTTTTGATATTACCATGTCTGATACGTATTTTGTACCTTCCTGATTAACAAGTGAAACTAATTTTTAGTCCCTTTCACATTTAAAACCCAAATAATTGGCAGGGTATCGTTACTGGTAATGGGCTGCTGTTGAAAACACTGACACATTTCTCAGTTTAGTATAAGCAATTTTCACCAGGCTTTTCAACATCTGCATCTTCCTGTCACTGGCAGACAGTGGACCTCTGTCCATTTATCACCTTTGGTCCTTGGAGTGGCCAATGGGGGCTGCTTTGAGTAGATGATCTGCTTCAGACGGTCCTTCAGTCAGTCACAGCCTGTTCTGTGATGACTGAAACGCTTCGGTTTATTACCTGCCTTTATTTTTACTTAATTCTGCTTGGCCAGGATAATTCATGAGCGATTAATTAAGAGACTTCTCCATTACGGATGCTACCATTTGTAGACCTTCTTTGAGTTGGGTACACATTTGCCAGATGGGCGGCACCATGGCATAGTGTTTATTTTTACATTATTTTTATGAAAGTGTTTGACCTTTCATAAGACCTATGGTGTTTCAGCCATACCCATATCATATCCATAGTCAAAGAAATGAGTGACTTTAAACGTGGCGCTGTCATAGGATCCCACTTTTGCCTCAAGGCAGTTATTGAAAGTCTCCTGCTAGAACTGCCTGGTGAACTGTAAGTGCAGTTACTGTGAAATGGAAGCATCTGGTGCAACAACAATTCACCCCTAAATGTCTACCATGCAAACTCCGAGCATGGCCACTTAGTGCTGAACTACATAGCACTACATAGTTGCACACTGCCTCTGGAAGCAACATCTGTGCAGAAACTGTTAGCAGTTTCACAAAATGCCTCCGATTACTACCAGCCATGCCACTTATGAGCTGTGGTGGTGTACAGCATGCTTTCACTGGATTTTTGTGTATATTTGGAGTGCATGAGAAACCTCACCCCACCTCTACAACCCTTTTTTGTTTTGATTCCTCTACTCCAACCCAGGCCGACTCAGAGAAGGCCAGACACAGCCAATCCAGAAGGCATAGTCGTCGGGTTTGTATCTTGTTTCCTGTCTTTTCCATTGTTTTTTTCCCTCATTCTGTCTATCTGTTATCTCACTGTTTTCTTTTTCCTCTAATCTTCCTTTTTCCTAAGAAGGGGCTGGAGGATGATACTATGTCAATCCGAAGTAGTGGGAGTTACAGGGTGCGTAACCAATGGGTGTCGAATCTTATTCTGATGAGATGTTATATGAAATAATGCCTGGCTGTCTGAATTTGATGCCTTTTCTGGATGGGGATCATTATGTGGTTGTACTGAAACTTATTAAATATATTTCAAATGTTTAACTTCATGTAGACACCTTACAAATTTAACTTCTTATTTAACTTCTTATCCAAAATGAAACTTAAAATTCTGCAACAACAACAACACATTTAAAGGAATATAAATAAGCAAAAATTAAAAAATGTAGCCCAAATGTTTTTTATTTTGAATATTATATGTGGCTGCATCTAAGCCAAATCTGAGCCAGATCTTCTGCACTAATCACAATAATCTGCTGTGGTTATTAGCTTAAGGATAATTCGGTTTAACTATCCCAGGGCTTGTATTATAAGTAAAGTAATTATTGTTTCATACACAGGCCAAGCATTAAAGCTCTGGAGAATTAAGAGACCAGTCCATTTGGTCTTACAATCAACATGTCTTCATGGTGCAATTCCATTCCAGTATCTGATGAATTCTTACACACTTTCCTCATTCTTCTTGATCACCTAAACCAAATCAATATTTATTGAGGAAAAGTGCAAGACATGTAAGCTGTGATTGAGATATTTCAGTTAGAACATTAGTGTTGCTTTGTTCAAAATGAATATAACCTTTTTTGTATTATTAATCAAGCAAATGAATATTTTTGTTTGGAATTTGTCAGTAATTTAGTCGTAAAATGAGAGAAACTGATCATTTCGTAGTGGTCTCCTAATTTTTTCCAGAGCTGTAGAAGGTGTTTGAGGATACGCAAGTGAGCAGAACCTTTTCTGACCTGAAATAAAACTCGCTCTTCTGAGCATATGTAATAGTGTATATATGTGGAAATGCACACATTTATTCTGTGTTTAGTCCTTTTCTGAAATATTTTGCCTCATTTACTGTTCCATGTTAATATTATGTCCATTTCTGGCCTGATATTTATGGCTTTAAGATTGTTCAGGTACTTTTAAGGTAGCAATAATTTATCGGTGAGTAAGAAAGGATGTTGTACTTGGTCTGAAGACAGTGTTGTTGTTGAAGTTTGAATAAGGTCAAAAATGCTTGCTTATACATTGAATTTCTTTCTGCTTTTAAAGTCCTCTGTCCCTTCATTGCTTGGCAACTCGCATTCCTCCAGCTGGACTAGCAGCTCTAGGAAAAATGCCTTGGTGGTGCGTCTCTGTGCTTTTTTTCTGTTTTTGCATAAAATGTTGCACTAATCTTTGAGCCTAACACTTTGTTTAACCATTTTATTTGTAGATGGCTTAGTCAAAAGGCACATCCTTAGATTACTTAGCAACTACAGTGAACTCATTTTGGAATGCTCTGAAGAGCTTGTAATGTACCATATACTAGAGGTATTATTGTTTTATGAATATTAGTATGTCTACATCAATATAGTGTGTTCTGTTTTTCACCTTTAGGACATGCATTTTACCTTAACTTGAGCTGGTAGAAGTGTGTCCTCCTCCAAAACATCAAATCGATTGTATTGGAGAATTCTAGATACAGATGTGAATGCTGGTTAAGTAGTTTTGAGGTAGAAAAATTAGGTTGCTTAGAAGCACAGAATGTTAAACACCTTTTAGACTCAAAAATGGCCTGGCCTCTAAGCTGCGATAGCACAAATGCCTGCCCTATGAGCGAGACAGTCATGCTTAACTGTACTGTCCCCTTCCTGACAATCTAGACGTAAGCTCTAGCCTTTGTAAATAAGGTCGCAGTTATGTTCCTGTGCTTGGCATGACTACAAGCATCAGTGTAGGCTTTGGCATAAAGAACAAAACGAATACAAACTTATGAACGATACACAGTGTGTTTTGTATGAAGTTACTGCCAGTGTGATATTTCAATAATATGCATGTGTGAGTGGTGAGGTTTATGTATATGTAATTTTCACTGCCTGCTAGGGTTTGGTATTGCTTAGGTTGTATCGATTCCAGTCATCTTTTCACGCATTTGTTATCACAGAATATGGAATATACTCATTGACAAAAAACCTCACCCAGATACACTCCTTGACAAAAACTCACAAAGTTGTTGGAATCGAATGAAACGTTATATGTATGGATGTAAGTGATTATAATAATCGAGTGAAAGGATAATTTTATTAGGGAAAACTGTACAGTTGATAGGAGGCTCTAGTACCCTGTTGGGCTGCCTCTAGGCTCGGCCTGTAGGTCCTTTACAGCCATGAATTTCCAACGCTGGCGTCCCAGCTGGTCCCATAAATGCTTGATTGGTGTTAAATCTGGCGACTAGGCAGGCCAAGAATGTGTTGCAATCTGATGGAGACATTCCTGTGAAAGCCTTGCTGTGTGTGGGCGAGCATTATACTGCTGAAAAATGCCAGTTGGAAGCCCTGCTTTGAGGGGTGGCCACAGAACTTCCTGCACATATCACTGAGTTGTTAGTGCTCCTTGTATCACTACTAGGGGTGACTGACTGTCATATGCGATGGCTCCCCTGATCCTCACACCAGCAGTTACGGCAACATGTCACTCCACAGCAAAGGCTCACCACGAGGCCTCCATAGTCGAAGCCGACTCTCGCCAGATCCCAAACAGAACCTAGATTCATCGCTAAAGACGATATGGTTCCAGTTCATAGCAGTCTAGGTTTCATGATACCACTGCAAATGAAGGCCACAATCTGACATTTCTGTATGGACGAGTTATTTTTTTTATTGTCAACGAGTGCATTTTGGGTCCTTACTGTCTCAACTATTTTTGATTTGGAGTTGTAAAAGAACAGCAACTATTCACTAGCCTATCATCATGGTGTTCCAGGTTATAGTTTTAAGGCCTGAATAATGGACTGACCCTGTCCAGCATACACGTTTGCCTGTACCCAGTGTGACCAGGATAAAGCTTGGGGTAAAACAACAACAGTTAACTCACAGTTAACATTTTTCTAAGACTTTCTGACATAAAATTCTCAAAAATGCATGTAGAAATCAGAATATTGAAGGCAGAGGGGATAGCATTACTCTGAATGGCAACTGAACAAACTTTCGTTTGTGTCATGTTTACTCTTTATCATTCATTAAAATTGGGATATGTGGAAAACAGTAATTACATCAACAGACCTTTATTTTGGCTGGTTCAACTAATCCTTGTTTGTTCTGTCTAACTGCATATTAGTTGGCATGGTTTATTATTATGATTTTTTATTTATACACGATTTACACAGTCCTGCTCTCTTTCCAGTCTGATGGCAATAGATCTTCTCTGAAGAGCTCTCGCTCCACTGTATGTATAAAGCAGTTCCCATCATTTGATTATCCTTAATCATAATCTGGGATATATTAAGAAATGCAGTTTCTTTGAGGACAGATGTTGTTATAGTTGCATTTTAAAATGTGCATGTGGAAAAGGCTACTTAAAAATACAGATGACAATGCAGATTTATGTTTATGTTTACTACCTGGAAAGCTGTTAAATTGCCTGCTTCCTAAGGGTAGCCATTTCATTAGTCGCTGGTACAGTTGTGAGACTTGTCACAATATTATTTAGTGGCAGAAAGTGTAACCGGTCATGTATTTGTAGCCTTGTCAAATCTAAATATATCTGTTTCAGCTGCGATGCCTATTTTGCCCACCATCATTCTTATGTGTATTGGTTATCATTATTCTGAGTGATGGCCTCATCTAGCAAGCTTGTCATAGCGTGAGTTAACCATCTGTCATCTTCCTTGCAGAGCTCTGTGTATAATGATCTCCACACAAAACCTGCTTCTTCAAGGAAAAGACCTGACCTACTGGTCAGTACGTCTGTTCCTCATCATGAGTATAAGTTTCACTGGCAAAGTTTTCAGAGATTTTTTTTTTTACTCTTTATGGGAATTCTCTTCAATGCTGCTTGCTGTAACAGTGCAGAAAAACTTGGATAAAAACGCATTCAAGAAGTTGTCAGGAGGTGTTTTGGGTCAAATGGGGGAATCCAAATATAACTCTGTTTCTCATAAAGCTACATCTCGAAGTATGACTGCTCACCTCCAGTAGGTAGTTAGTGCAGAATATACTTTTTTCCATTGCTTGGCCATGAAGGAAGAAGCTTAATGTAGGAAAAAGCTAATTTGACCCACAGTACAAGTTGGAGTAAGAGGTAAAAAAAAGTTTCACCACTGCATTATTTGCTAAAAAGTAATGAAAAGCAGTTTCGCTGTAAATATAGAAGAGGTCAGTGGTTGAGAAAGCTGCCTAAGAGGGATCAAAAGACAAGACAGAAGTTAGGATAATAGATAAAGGTATCAGCCTTCACAGCATCATGCTTTTTTTTATAATTCAGCTCATGTGTGTGAGTGACACAGTGGCAGTTCGCTAGCCTATCATCGCAGTGACCTGGGTTTGAGTCCCTGCTGTATTAGTGAGTCAGATATTTTACAGACATGATTTACCATGCCTGAGCCAGTTTGGGCATCAGCCTTTAGCACTGCAACAGCAGTGTGTGTGTCCTGTGCTGTCTGGGGTAGGCTTGGACTCCACCACAACCAGACAAAAGATAAAAATATACACTGGCATGCCAAAAGTCATGGGACAGGAACAGCTAAGTGCCTCCACTCTGTGGCATTGAGTCCACAAGTGGAAGGAAGATGTCTGGAGGGATGTTGAGCCATGCCATCTGGATAGCCACCCACAACTCTGTGGTATTCGTAGGTGCAGGATCTCGGGTGTGTGTACACCTGTCTGCCACATCCGGTAAATGCTTGATTTGGCTTGTGTTGGACACCATTCAGCGGAACTGTCCAGAACCAATTCTGGACAACTTGTGTCCAATGGCACGGTGCATTATTCTGCTGGAGTATCCCATCATTGGGGAGGTACATGAAGTCCATGAAGGGCTGCTGACAACTGGGATCCATGACTTCATGGGGTCTGCGCCACACACACCCTACCATCAGCCAAAATATTTTGTAGCATGTCTCTTTGGAAAACGACACGTTGCCAGTCATTTAGGGTCCAGTTAGCAACCTCACAAGCCCAGGTGAAAGTGCTGTGTCCGGTGTCAGGCTGTCAATAGAGGTACTGTGGTGGGTCTTTTGCTCCCATATGCCTTGGGAGCTAAAGAACGCTGAAGTGACCTGTGGGATATGCGTTGAATGCACTGAATGTCAGTGTGATTTGAGTCCCTTGTCTGTTCGCATGGACGAGTATAGCCATATGCCGGCTGTCATGATCATTAAGCATTCATGGGCGACCACTGCACTGTCCACTGTGGGTTTTGGAAATGTCTTGTATGACATTTCCCGGTACACACATGACGCTGTGCATCGAGGAATGTTAAACACCCGCACAACTTCGGAAATGAATTGTCCCTTCTGTCCGGCACCCACTATCACGTCTCGTTCGAACTCCGATTATTTATGTTGCTTTGCCATGAGCTTGCTAGCCAGTGTTCAGCCTCACTCCCAAAAGAACACATCAAAACTTAGAGGTGTCATCCCCTGAGGTAATGCCATGTCATCATCGATTTACATACTGCTTTACCATGACTTTTGACACATCAGTGTACAAGTTTACTTAGTTTTGGAAATTAATATAGTTGAAGCTTTAGTACGTTATGTTCATGCAGCATTATCATCTTAGACTTTCTGCTTTCCTTATTTTCCTTTTATTTCCAGGGTTTCATTCAGAGTTCTTACTATGTTTCATTATTGTGACACATTTGATTGCTTTTTGATGTGTTGTTTCTCAGACTGGCTTGTATTATGACCAAAGGAGCTACAGCAGTTTAAAGAGCTCCAAACCTCCTCCACCTCCCTCTTCTACTGTTTCTACCTATCAGCCTCGGGTTTGTCTTTCCTCGTGTCTGTTCTCTTTTTACACGTTGGAAAACCTACTTATTATTGGGCTGAACAGCACAGGTGTGTCTGTGTGTAGCACTATGCTGATGTAGTCTTCTAATCTTCACTACTCTTCTCACAGGCATTGTCCACCACCGCCTCCACAGGTCTGGCGCGTAGCCACAGCATGGTCAGTCTGTACTTGAGTGCTTTGCATGTAGATCCATTTTTATCATGTTTGTAGTGTTTTGGAAATGGGGACAGAAATGGGGACGATGTCGTTTTGATGCCGAGCGGTGCATAGTGGGAAATAGTAGGGAGTGGAGTGGAAAATCTGTTTACTGTCTCATTTCAAGATCGCTCCCATACCGCTCTAGTGTAACACATGGTACGGGCCTATGATGTTATTACTCAGCATTGGGTTCTCTCTCTTGCAAAAATAAGTAGGCCTATGAACTGAATTTAACTACAGCGATCAACAGCCACTATTCTTAATTAGATTAAGTAATTTGCAAGCGTTTTTTGTGCCGCGACAGACTTTGTTTAGAAGTGATAGGTGAAGAAGCGCATCAAACACGAGCAGAGGCAGATAGGGACAGATTTAAAAACATTCCTGCAAGGTCAAGCCAAAATAAGTGTCCAAGATGCATTTGTGATGCGTTCCTGCCCCATGGACTCCTGTAGATGGAGAGTAAACTGCGCAGCCTGCTACTGCAAACTAGTGGGGTCACGTTTGCCATTGATATTTGGTCGAGAAGACCCAGGGTCCCAGTTTTTTAGGACTTTTTGCCAGTTTTATTGACGAAAACATTCAAAGCTGTACTGTACTGCTGAGTTGTACTGAGCACTGAGTAGGATGTAGGAAAGCGGAGTGAATACGTTTACATTTTTGAGAGGAGAGCGAGCGGAACAAAAGAATATTGAGCGGGGAGCTGAAATTCCTGCCGCTCCACTCAAGTGCTGAGGTACAGGCACTTTCACACTGGAGTGTATAGAGACCATTTTAGCTCCTACTCCGAGATGGGGGGTTTTCTCAAAGCGTCGGAACTCTGAGTGATGCAAGTATGCTGGGGTTGGTCCAGATGCAAGAGTGCAGCGATTGGTCCAGACCTAATCAAGTCAAGTCAGATTTATTTATATAGCACTTTTTACAATGGAGCATTGTCTCAAAGCAACTTTACAAGTTTAGATTATCTCCTAATAACTACGTCCAATCCCAAGTTGAGCAAGCCTAGGGCGACAGTGGCAAGGAAAAACTCCCTAGTTCTAGGAAGAAACCTTGGGAGGACCAAGACTCAAAAAGGGACCCAACCTCCTTGGGCGGCGTAGATGATAAATCTAAACCTAAACCTAATGACACAAGTGTATAGGATTTGTCCAGACGCAAGAGCCTTGATGAGAGCAACCGCCATTTTTAAATATACTTGTACACCAGTAGGCGTATAAACACCACTGGAGTGTATAGAGACCATTTTAGCTCCTAGCTAAAGATAGGGGGTTTTCTCAATGCGTCGGAACCCTGAGTGATGCAAGTATGCTGGGGTTGGTATAGACGCAAGAGTACAGCGATTGGTCCAGACCTAATGACGCAAGTGTATAGGATTTGTCCAGACGCAAGAGCCTTGATGAGAGAAACCGCCATTTTTAAATATACTTGTACACCAGTAGGCGTATAAACAACAGATCTTTGTGCTAAAAATGGGAAAAAACCAGGGACAAATGGTTTTACTGAGCCCGTAAGATACAACACGATTTTGAGTCGCCTAAGTGAAATTTGCGTCGCTTATGTCACTCCAGCACCACACAGAATTCTAAATGCTGATGCGAATGCAAACCAAAAAAAGCCCCGGAACGAATGTGGTTCTCTGAAGAGCTCCACGGAGGATAGCTTCTCCATTTTTTTTTTTTTTTTTCTTTTTTCAAATAAATGATAACAAACACCATAAATTACAAAGTTCCTCCTGTTTCCCCCCAATGAAGCAATGAATATACAGAAAATAAATTAAAAAAGAAAATCAAGAATAAATAAATGAAGAATACACAAATGTATGTACATATGCACATACATGTATACTGCAAAAACAAAACAAAAACCAGTCAGTCAGTCGGCATTAATTGAAGTGAGTGAGAATACAAAAGAAAAGAATTCCGTTTAGAATAAAATCCTACAGTATTGCCTTTTAAAGTAAGTGTAATCTCATCTAATTTAATAAGTACAAAACGTCCCAAAACCATTGCGAAATTGAGAGGGGATTCGAAGACTTCCACATTAGCAGGATACGTCGCCTTGCCAGTAAAGTCGTGAATGGTAAATCATTAGAAAAACCAAATATTGCAAGAAAGGGATTCATATTAACGTTAATGCCCAAAACCTTTGTCATTATTTCAAAGTAATCGAACGAAAATTTTTGTAAGGAGGGACAAAAAAAGAGCATATGACTTAAATGACACGGTGAAGCGTTACATTTATCACACTGATCACTCGCACTGTTGGGATAAAATTTTGATAGCTGGGACTTAGAGCTATGGACCCAATGCAAAACCTTGAACTGTATCAACCGAAGTCTTAAACGGGGTGCACTTGAACGAACTTTGCATACAGCTTTGTCCCACAATTGATCGGTGATCCTTTTAATGTTATTTAGAGTGTAAATCGAAAGCCATGAGCTTACGAATTACAATAAATCTTAGATATAAGTCATTTTTGGAAAGGGTCTAAAGTCAAAACGTCAATGGCTCCTCCCTAATTAATCCCTAGAACTGCTTGGTGCAAAAGAGGCTGTGTGAAATAAATGGGTTTGTCCTGCCAGGGTATACCCCTGGTTCTGTCGTACTTCTAATTGTGTTGAATGTACTCGTGATTACTCACTGAATGAAAATGAAGTCCATTCTGTTTTCACTATAATTGTCATTTTTGTGCTTAGGCCTCAATATGCGATGATGGTCTCTATGGTTCACACAGTTCCAGAGCTGTAAGTGTTATTAGCATGTGGAATAGTGATCTATAGTGATACATATTGGGTCAATTAAGGGAACAGACTATATTTGGGGCTTGTTTGTGATGTTTTTCAGATTGTAAGGAAGTGTCTGATTATCCCACTGTCTATATAAGCTGATATAACTGTAATAGCTTTGCAATAAAAACTGTTTCATCACCGTCACAATACCTTTGCTTTGCACTGTATGGTATTATATTAACACAATATACCCTGCCACCGTTCGGAACACATTTGAATGGGCTGCTTGTTCCCACAGCCATCTGAATGCAGCTGGTACTCTTCTGGTGGCAGCTCTATCCATAGTAGTCCAGCGGTAAGCACTGTGCACCATGCGTTAACATCCATGGTCCTGCTAGCAAGCTCTCCCAACACAGCATGCGGCTTTGTGAGCATCTCAGGCATGTGCCAGGGAAAGCTTGTGGGTGCTGTGTGGTTGGTTAGCAGAGTGATTCTGTATGTAGGCCTGTGTGGTCTGCAATTCACCAAACTTCATTCATTCCCACCCCCCAAAAAACTCCCACTAACAGATGTAAATAGGACTGTGGTAAGTGAATTAGTATAAACAGGACTAGCTTGATTTGCGGATATTAGATATTAGGAAACCGTTTGATACAGTGAGTGTGTTTACATGCACTTAATAATCCAATCATAAGTGGAGTGGGTTGGTATTAGTATTAGTATTTATGTGTAAAGTACATGTAAATACACTCACTATGGTTTTTTGGTTGTGAAATACTTACTGATTACAGTGTACTTGAAAGCTTGTGAACCCTTTAGAATTTTCTATATTTCTGCATAAAAAAAGTCCTAAAAGTAGATAAAGAGAACCCAATTACACATATGTGACGAAAATACTATACTTGGTCATTTATTTTTTTAAGGGAAATTATCCAATATCACATATTAGTGAGAAACATACTGATAGACAGTATTCCGAACAACATGGAAGACCAGACCCCCCACCCCCCCCACCTCGAACATCGATCAGTCCTGCACACCGGCTTGGAGGAATTTTAGCCCATTCCTCCATACAGAACAGCTTCAGCTCTGGGATGTTGGTGGGTTTCCTCACATTAGCTGCTCTCTTCAGGTCCTTCCACAACATTTCGCCTAGATTAAGGCCAGGACTTTGACTTGGCCATTCCAAATCATGAACTTTATTCTTCTTTAACCATTCTTTGGTAGAACGACTTGTGTGCTTAGGGTGGTTGTCTTGCTGCATGACCCACCTTCTCTTGAGATTCAGTTCATGGACAGATGTCCTGATATTTTTCTTTAGAATTCTCTGATATAATTCAGAATTCATTGTTCCATCAATGATGGCAAGCCGTCCTGGCCCAGATGCAGCAAAACAGGCCCATACCATGATACTACCACCACCATGGTTCACAGATGGAATAAGGTTTTTATGCTGGAATGAAGTGTTTTCCTTTCTCCAAACATAATGCTTTTCTTTGAAACCAAAAAGTTCCATTTTGGATCAGTCGATACACCCCCTCACTTCTGAGACTGAGTGGATCAGAGCGCCCCCGGGCGGCCACTTTTTCCCCCGCATCAGCGCGTATCTCTTGTCGTCCTTCATGGTCTTCTTCCACACCACCCACGGGGCGGTCCTCGAACGTAGAGGCGCGGTAGACATCGCAATAACTGTCGGCTTCTTTTCATCTCTCGGCTTGGAGGACGGACACCGGGGGCTTTTCTCTGGCGCGAGTCGGCGCGCACTCAACCCTCGCGACCAGGACCGCCTGGAAAACCCACCCGCGTTCGGTGACACCCGGGATCTTTCACCAAGCTCCTCAACGATCACTGTTTCCACTCCGGGGCTGCCCCTTCGGTCCATAAACAACAGAGTAGCGCGTCTCAGGGCCCCTCCCTAGAGACCACTAGAAGAGACAAGCTTAATGTCGGGACAAGAAGAAGATGAAGGCTTGCTTGCGCAGTTGGAACGTGAGCTCGGCACCGGTTCCGTGGCGACTCACAGGGCTACTAGATAGAGGTAAGTTCTGCAGCCTATGCACACCCTAGTAATTCGTCGGGGCCGCCTTCTGATCTACAGCGCGTCGTACGCTGAACATCGTGTAAGAGGGCCGAGCTCTGGCGCGTTCCACGTGATCTTTAGCAAACTGCAGACGAGCAGCAATGTTCTTTTTGGAGAGCAGTGGCTTTCTCCTTGCAGCCCTGCCATGCACACCATTGTTGTTCAGTGTTCTTCTGATGGTGGACTCATGAACATTAACATTAGCCAGTGTGAGAGAGGCCTTCAGTTGCTTAGAAGTTATCCTGGTGTCCTTTGTGACCTCACCAACTATTACTCTTGGAGTGATCTTTGTTGGTCGACCACTTCTGGGGAGGATAACAAAGGTTCTTGAATTTCCTCCATTTGTACACAATCTGTCTGACTGTGGATTGGTGGAGTCCAAACTCTTTAGAGATGGTTTGGTAACCTTTTCAAGTGTGATGAGCATCAACAACTTTTTTTCTGAGGTCCTCAGAAATCTCCTTTGTTTGTGCCATGATACACTTCCACAAACGTGTTGTGAAGAGCAGACTTTGATAGATCCCTGTTCTTTAAATAAAACAGGGTGCCCACTCACACGTGATTGTCATCCCATTGATTGTGGGTTAAGGGTCTTGCTCAAGGACCCAACAGTGGCAGCTTGACTCTAATTTCACCTTCAAATAACTGCTAATCCTAGAGGTTCACATACTTTTGCCACTCACTAATATGTAATATTGGATCATTTTCCTCAATAAAGAAATGAGCAAGTATAATATTTTTGTCTCATTTGTGTAACTGGGTTCTCTTTATCAACTTTTAGGACTTGTGTGAAAATCTGATGATGTTTTAGGTCCTAGCTATGCATAAATATAGCATATTCTAAAGGGTTCACAAACTTTCACGCACCACTGTATATCCAGGCTTGAAAATGTATATACTTAATCTACTAATAGAAATACAAACATGTTCAAATTTGTTTCATTGCGTGTTAGCATAATCCAGGCACACTTCATGCTGTGTTGAAACAAGTGATAATAAATGGTACTGGTGCTTGATCAGTGTGGTGCCAGTTTGTTAGCCCACCATTATGGGCAATGTGTCAAACCGGTACATTCTGGATAGCATAGCCACAATTAGCTGAGCATGAGGGAGGGGATGCTGAATGGACATTTTTGCATGCACTTAAGAAAATAAATTGTTAGGGTTTGTAGCTTGTGCTGCTAGGGTTTTTCACTTCGAGTTAATTGTGTTGGGATTGTGCTGTGCTGTCCACATATTTGTTGCTGCTTCTGAAATCCAAGCGCAAAAGTGTCACATTGTTTTTCGTGATTTGCCCCCAGTCCTCTTCTGACGATGAAACTTCCAGCATTGCGTCTCAGGATCGCGTGAGACAGGGACGAAGGGATAGTGTGGTGAGCTGACTGAGACATTCGATCCAGTGCTCTGAACACAAACTCACAACCACTGTAATGATATGATTCGATTGCATTCCTGCTTACTTTCACCTCGCCTTTCCCTTATAGTCGTCTGATTTCTCTGATATGAGTGAGACTGCTGCCGACTATTTCAGTCGCTCAAACCGCAGAGGCAGTGTTGTTTCTGATCTAGATGACCTGAGCATCCCAGATCTGGACAGCGTAAGTGACGGCTCGGTGATTTGCTGCATGTCGTGCTGTGCTCACCCTGAGTTTGAACGTGGATTTCGTGCAGGGATTAATACAGTGATCTACCTAACTTGCAACAACCACTTTCTCAGAGAGGTCTACAAAAAACTTACAAACTAACTGTGATAAACATAAAAATCACTGCCTGATATTAAGTGCCTATCTCAGTTTGGATTTAAATAGTTTGCGGGTGTGTGTACCTGCATACGTGTATGCTAGGGGAGCAACGATACAGAAATTTCATGATACGATACGTATTGCTGTTTTTTTCTCCACGATACGATATATCTTGGATACAAAATGAAGAAGAAATTTGATTTTAATTCCCTTGGAACATGGCTAGCATTGCTTGGGTTTAATAAAAATCATGAAAGAGCTCTGCTATTGCTAATTTCTTTTTTGAAGGCATGGTCCAGGCACCTCAGGGTCCACACACTCTTCTGAAGGATTTATTTCCATATTCTGTGTATCTTTGCACTATAGAGATAAATTATAAAAATGTATTTATTATATATTTGTTTCTGTTTCCTCACATTAACACAAACAGAACCAGCTTACCTGTTTCTGATGCTGCCCAGTGCTTAAAATCTCTGTGAGATTATATGCTCTTTCCTTACAGTATCTAGATGGAGCACAGAACCTGTTACAGAATCTGCCACTAGATGTTGCATGTGTAACACTACAGGAGTCAAGTCAGATCTATTTATATAGAGCTTTTTTACAATGGAGCATTGTCTCAAAGCAACTTTACAAGTTTAGATTATCTCCTAATATCTACGTCCAATCCCAAATTGAGCAAGCCTAGGGCAATAGTGGCAAGGAAAAACTCCCCAAGTGGTTGCCAGGATGCCTGAACTGTTAGTTTAGAACTGCAGCTGCCTCTGTGCAGATGACTGCATCTCAGTAGTGCCAGTTAGCAAACGGCTTAGTAAAGTTTTCCTAAAATAAAATGTATTGGATTCACACCTCGTATGGTATCGAAACCCCATATAGAAAAAAGGAATGTTACTATGTGTATCGTGACACCCCTAGTGTATGCTGTCATTAAACCTTGCAGTTAGTAAAGTGCATGCAAATGTAAACGCACTTGAAGTAGATTTTTTAACATAATGTACTGTTTACTTTCTACAACAATAACATTTGTTGGGCATTTTGTGGAGGAAAATCGCGTAAAATGCTATGTAAAATGTATGTACATGAAAACTGACTGATGGCACCATGTTTGAAAGAATGATTTTTGCGTTGTCCCTACATGTATTATATATGTTTGTGTGTGAGTGACTGAGATTTAAGTGACTTTGAAGGTGGCATGGTTGTTGGTGCTAGACGGGCTGATCTTGAGTATTTCAGAAACTGCTGATCTACTGGGATTTTCACTCTTCACTGTAGCCTATAGAAACTTTTTATTTTTTTTCCCCAGATTTTATTTTCAGTTTTTTAATGCTGCATACAAGTGTTTCCTTGATGGTTGTATTCTAATAGACCGTTATACCATTAGGTCATTATACTGTTACTAAAACAATAGTATATCTAATCTAATGGTGGTCTAAGACTTGCACACTGCTCTATATCATCATGTTTGCAGTATATCTATATCTAAATAGTATGTCTATGATTTATTTTATTTTTAAGTGTTAGATCTTGGCAAAATATGGCCACTGTGCAACTTTTGAAAGTTGCTTGGACGATTGTCACTTGCAGCTGTATTATTTTTCTTGCAAATTATCATTGCTCTTGTAAAAATTTGAGTATACCATCAAACAATTTGTTAGCATGCTTGAAATATAAGTGTTTTATATAAATTTTTTCCCGTCTCTTATGAACATGAGCTTGGACCATATTGGTGTTTAAGTGGAGGTTACGTAATCGGAGTATGTTTCTTTATTAGCTTTCCACCATGTAAATGAGTAATTATTTTAAAAACATCTCAACATTTTAAAAGTATTTATCTATGATTTTATGGCTGTAAATCTGTATTGTTCAGTTCTTCAGCTGAGCTCAGTGTCTAATCATGTTGATGATGTTGAAGGATATTATGCAAGTCCTAATTATCATAGCTATTTATGTCATCCACAAGGTAAAGTTTTGTATTAGGAAACACGCAGCATTTTCTTCAGGAAACACACTTTTCTGGTTCAGTACTAGACAATATGTCGCAAATATAGCCTTAAGACTTTTTTTTTCCCCCTAGATGGATGAGAAAATTGACAAGCAGTACTCGGACACCTTCAGTCGGGTGAGTTTATGATTTGTGACGACACTTCACTGGTATTATCCATTTCATGCTTTCCTGTTTAAGATTTGAACAGCTTGAGTGAAGCTGGAACTGGTACTGAAAGAACACCTTAGTGTGAGGACTGGAACTGGTACCGGAAGAAGAGCTCAGAGGGTAAACTCTTGGGTAGCCTAGCGGTTAAAGTACTGGACTCTGGACCAAAAGGGCCAGGGTTCAAATCCCACCTCTGCCAAGCTGCCACTGTTGGGTCCTTGAGCAAGACCCTTAACCCACAATTGCTTGGATTGTAAGACTGTATCAGTTGGAAGTCACTGTAGATAAGGACGTCTGCTAAATTCTGTAAATGTAAACAGAATATGTAGTTGGTGATGTTATGTACACAGTCTACTAACAGAACTAGTTTATGGGCGACAGTTTGGCATAGTCATAAAGATAAGGCTGCAATATTAACTAAGAGTGTTAGTATTGTGTGTTGATGTTTCGATTATGTTGCAGCCATCATCTCGATGTACCACTCCTGGTCTTTCGGCTGCAACACTGGCCACTTTAGGTGGCACTTCATCCAGGCGGGGCAGTGGAGACCCACCAACTGTTTTTGTTGACCCAGATGCCTCTCTGAGTGAACTGAGGGTAAGACGTGTTCTTTTATTATGCTTACAGTGTATTTTTGTCACATTTGTTTAATCAGATTCTCTTTATCTACTTTTAGGACTTGTGTAAAAGTCTGATGATGTTGTAGGTCATATATTTGCAGAGAAATAAACTCTAAAGAGTGCACAAACCTTGTGTAAGCTGTACACAGAAGTTTCCAAAACTTGTATTATCCTTGAGCATAGTGTATAGAAATATTTGGACAGTTACACATAATGCATCGCCAGTGTAGGGGATCAACATGATGATTGATTTTAAACGTTGAAAAACTGTACATTCCTGCCTTTGGAAGTTTTTTCAGTTTTGCTTTGGCTTTTTTAAAGTGGCTTTATATGCCTGGGCATTTCCTGTTCTGTTGGTACCTCGGGGAAAGTAGGCATGTGCCATATTCTTCCCTCAATGCTTCTGCCTTTCACCTATATTCATTTCAGTCCCTCCTCCTCCTCAACAGGACATCTATGATCTAAAGGACCAGATTCACGATGTAGAGGGGCGATACATGCAGGGGCTTAAAGAGCTAAAGGTAGAGGGGCCTGAGCTCAGTGCATGCCTTGTCTTCTTTCTGTCTCTGGCCTTTTGCTCCCACTCACCCCCCAACCCTGCTGTTTTTACTTCTCTTCTGTGAAAGCATGATTCTTGCAAGAAACTCCATTATTTAGTCTTGGCTGGTCCTGAAAATGTTTTACTGTGGTTTGATTTATGATATTTCGAGTTGGCAATGGGAAATACACATAAATACACATTGAGCAGAAACTGTATTCTGAATTTTGAATTTCGATTTTCCCCGGCCAACCGATTTGCAGTACAATAGTCTTTCGCCCTGTCCCGTGCTAAATGAGGAAATCAACTGTGCGTGAACTTAGGGAGTCGTGGTGTTGAGCGCTGGGGAAAAAAAAAGTTGTTTTCTCAACAATAATCAATTTATTTTCCACTTTCAATGCATTATTCAATTATTTACAGTGTAGTATATTCAGTACTTTATTATGAAATGAGCTTTATGTTAATGAATTAGTCCACTTGTAGGTTAATGGAAGTGTTACTGGACTATGGACCAGAAGGTCCAGGGTTCAAATCCCACCTCAGCCAAGCTGCCACTGTTGGGTCCTTGAGCAAGACCCTTAACCCACAATTGCTTGGATTGTAAGACTGTATCAATTGTAAGTCGCTCTGGATAAGTGCGTCTGCTAAATGCTGTAAATGAGATACTCAGTATATATTAAACTCTTCAGTTTACAACACATTCCGCTTATGATGGATCTGTCTTATCATAAACCTTCATAAAATGTGGAATCATAATAAAGGAAAGTGGTTACGCCTACTGACCAGGTTTGAAAGGAAAGAGATCGGATACATTTTTTGGATCTTCCAGGACATCAAATATGGTTAAGTCTTAACTTTTAACTCATGTGATAGACCTTTTATTATAGAAAGTGATTTTATATGGGAAGTGATTTTAAGACGCAATGAAGTCAATAAAGAATTTCTGTGTATTGGTTTTAATACAGTACACAGACAATTAAATGCTTCAACCAAGAATGCAGTGTCATGCTCTTAAAAATGTATGAAACTAACAATTGTAGATAGTCTGCGCAATATAATAATACATACCCTATAATGGAGCCAGGGTGTCGCAGAAGCAGTTCGCTAGACACCATTGCAGTGACCCCAGGTTCGATCCTGGTGCCAGTGTGCGATAAAGTCATTGTTCTTGAATAGAAATCTACAAGTGTGCTGGATATTAAAGAACTTTTAACACAACCATTGTGAAACCAAACAGACAATCATTATATTTCTTCACGATACTAATCCACAAACTGCTACACCAAACTGCTAAAGGCACCGACCACTTCTTACTTTTTTTTTTCTGATATGTATGATCTGCCAATAACAAATGATAGAATTTCTTAGTAGCCATAGAGATCTATTCAAAATATCCATGCTTGTAAGAGATGAATGCTTCCACTTGCTTAAGGTGTGTAGATAAGACACACGAACATACTTGGGTTATAAAGACATAAGTTCTGTTCACTTAATTGCATCCTGTATATTTGTGCTAAACCTTGTGTATTTTAAGTATTTGATACCTGTTTGTATTAGCTAACTCATAGTATGTTGCACCCATGTTGTCTGGTATTATCAGTGTCCTATGCATTTTTAGAAATTCATGTCCTTTCTGTAGGAATCGTTGTCAGAAGTGGAGGAGAAGTACAAGAAGGCCATGGTGTCTAATGCACAACTTGACAATGAGAAGGGAAATCTCATCTACCAGGTCGACACGCTCAAGGATGTCGTCGAAGAAATGGAGGAGCAAATGTCAGAATTGCACAGGGAGTTGGAGGACAAGTCAAAGGTTCATGCACATGCTGGTCTGAGCAAATGTTTAATGTGATTTTTGGCTACGTTTACACAGCAGGTAAAAGTGGCCCCGATCCAGTCTTTTACGTCATATGTGACACGGATGTGTCCTCTTTGGGGCAGTGTGAACGGAGAACATTGAGTCTGACATTTTCAGTTCCGAATTGGGCCACTTCTTGCAACTTTTACGTCATTTTTATTTGAGATTTTGATAGAAATTCACGTTGAGGAGAGGGGAAAGTGACAGCAGTGAGGGAGGTTTTCAGTGGCGGGATAGCGATGTGACAGACGTAAATGTTTGGGGTGATGTCTCGGTGCAAACAAAATCAGAAGGCTCGTATCACAACCTGCGTCTGAGGAAATCTCTAAAGAAATGGCCAAACATGGCCACAGCAGGACGTGGCTGCAGCGTCAAAGGAAAATAAAAAGCTTAAAAGCGAAGTTTAAAGAACCAATGATGCCATAGACATTTTAATATGACCATTAAAGAAATGCCTGTTACTGATGACTCCATTTTGGGTCGTGTGCAGCATTGCTCTTGCATGCACATCAGTTTTGGAGTGTGATCTGTTCAGATGATTGTCTGAGTGTGTACAGCCTAAGGAAATCGGATTTGGCCCACTTGTAAGTAAGTGCTGTGTAAATGTAGACTTTGTAACATTGTTACTAATAGAAATTCACTTAATAGGAGTCTTTGTCTGGCCTATTTTAAGTTTAAAAGATTACCTGTTTGATATGTTTCACTGTCTGTTGATATTCTTTTGGCTGTTGAATTTCTAATTCTGTACTGTTTGGGATTGAAATACAGTTTGAGACAACATAGAACTTGCCATAGAGAAATGTGGTTTTGTTTAATGACATCATTGTGCTGATTCTCAGGAATTAGAGCGGCAAAAACATGCATGTTCAGTCTTGCAGCACAAACAGGAGGAGTTACAAGAGGGTATCCGTCAGCGAGACGAAGTCATCGAGGTAAGATTTTTACCTGCTTCAGAATAAACTCAGTGATGGAACACATCACAAGTCCAGATGTTATTCGAGAACGGACGTACATGTGCTCACACTCTTTCCTTGTCCTCTGTTCTGTACTGTATTCATTACTGGTTAATGTATTGTTTCCTTTAGTCTTGTCTTGCTTCTGTTCTCTTTTCCACCCCTTCATTTCTCTTTATATTTGCATAATGCTTTTGTAGATGAACCAGAACAATCAGCTCAAGGTAGATACTCTCACAAGAGAGGTGTTTGACCTGCAGGAAACTATTAACTGGAAGGACAAAAAGATTGCGGTATGAAGACTTTAGCAACAATCAGCTTGCACAAGCATGTTCTGATGAACTTTAGGTTCAGTATTTGGTAGCCAGTTTCTCTGTACACACAGTCTGAAATAATCTGATATTGGCTTGCTTTTTTTTTTTTTTTTTTTTTTTGCAAAAGCACAGAGGTAACCAGACTTCAGAGTTTAACATGCATGCAGAAAGCATTTGTTGCACTTTTCTGTTATTTACAAATCCATTTTACTAGATTGTATTCAGTGGTTTTAAATTGTTAATCATTTGTCTAAGATTTAAATACTCACATGTCACGATATTATTGTGATTCATTTTTATCAAGGTAAAATTTCAGTACTCATCCATTTGTATTTATGAAATTTCAGCACAAAGTGCTTGTTTTTTGTTTGTTTAATGTCATTTTAGAATCAATGACTGTTTATGACAGAAACAAGGTTACATCGATACACAATACATACTCAGATCAGGCCAATTTTAGAGTGATCTAATGCATGTTTTTGGACTGGTAACCCGGAGCACTTGGAGTAAACCCATGTGGACATGGGGAAGACATGCAAGCTCCACCCAGGCAGACTCTGAGGTTAGGAACGAACTGGGGCCACTGCTGCTGAGGTGCACCATGTCCCTCTCTTATTTTATCCAAAAAAAAAAAACAAATCAACATGTAATTTGACCTGAGGGTGATCCTACTCTATTCAATTCTGAGTTCATCCTATCCTGAATCGATTACCAGTGCATTTTTGCAAATCTCTAGTTCTGACTTTACCTAACACTTATCAGTGAGCTGCCTTATGAGGTGTGGAGAAAGTGACTTGACACATATGGACCACAAGCAACTTGAATCCATCAAGGTGCACCATCCCCGGTTTAACATATTTGACAGTGTCATTTTTAACAGTGGAGTTTTTGCTTCCATGTAGAAAGATGGTGTTTAACATAGGGCTGTGCTAAAAAATCGATACGGCGATCTATCGCGATATTTATTTTCATGATATACTACATCGATTTTAAGCTCAAAATATCGATTATTTTAAAGGGAAAAAAAAAAAACACGTTTCAAATGGGGTGTGCAATCGTGCAATCTTCATTCCTGTACATGTCGCAGTGTTTTGACTCAACTTGTCCGCTTAATTACACTATGTAACACAAGTTTTGTTCCCAGCTTTTTAATGTTATATTCCAATTGCTTATGTCTAAAACAAATAAAAAATTGCTTACATTCATCATAAGCTTCGCTTTTGTGACCACGGCAACGAAAATTATGAATTTTTATTATAGAAACAGGTCACCAACAGGCATGCCGAAGTATGCTGTGTAGGCCTCACACATCTTAGCAGATGCTTCCACAGAGTACTTTTTCTCGCTCTCGTCTTTATAAAATGGCCACATGCATAGCAAAATGCGTCTGCTGGATGTCTGCAACCTCTTGATGCCATCTAAATGGACTAAGTTGCTGTGTACTGTAAGGAAAAAGGATGTCTCTCCAAACTCGATAAAAATGGTCAATCTTTATTCCATGCAGTACCAAAGTACAAGAGTGTACTGAGGATTCAGCAGAGCAAGACTGATCACCCGGTAGCAGAGTAACACACAATATATACATGTGAAAGTAGTGGTCCTTCCTAAGCTCCTCCTGTAATGGGTGTGGGGTGAAGTGTGAATACTGTCGTTATCAGAACCTGAATAGAGAATGAATTCACACCTGTCTGTCTAGGTCAGTTCCCCTTTGTCTGTGATGGCTGTTGCCCACTTACTATGCATCCCAATCAATTAGATCATGTCTCTCCGTCTCTCAGGAAGGGCTATAGTGGCTCTATATAACTGTAGTTATACAGCTACCTACAATTCTGTACAGTCCCAGAAAGTTCTAGATAATTCTGGACAGTTCTAGAAACTTCTTGATAGTTCTCACAATTCCAGAAGCTTCTTAAGTATCTTGAAATATGGCGAATATCCTTAAAAATAGATCAATTTCAAAATATCATTGTGCTGACCACAAAAGCAAAGTTTACAGGGAATAATAACTTTTTTCTATTCATTTAGGGTACAAACAATCAGGAAAACACACTTATCAACTGGGAACAAAACATTTTTTGAAAATTGTTACATGGTGTTATCAGTTTGTCTACTGAATTATCAGCGATGTGATGTATTAAGAGTACAGCCGTATCTAACACAGTCTGGGTGGATTTACTCCAGCTACTCTGGTTTCCTCTCATATTCCGAAGACCTTGGTTGCTCTAAATTGGCCCAGTGAGAATGTGTCCTGCTCCTGTTGTGAATAGCCATTGATGCCGATGTGACGTTAGTCTTTGGTTGTTTTAATCATTTTTTAGGATTTCTTTTGAAGGAACATTGTACCATGCAAATTTAGTAATAAGAGGATCAGATAAAATACAGAAATTATGGATAATTTCCACACTCTGCCTTGACAAAAAAGGAACATTCAGTTTTTCTTGTCCCATTTTTATTCCTGTCTTATCTGGAGAAATCAAGTTGAAAAAATTAAACAAACAAAAGTTAAGAAGTTTGTGCTCAGTTAAACTGTGAAACCTGCAAAAAGATAACCAAAAAAAAAACATGTTTGGTATTTGGCCAAATGTTTCTTTTTGTTTGGTTTAAGACAAATTTGCCTAATATTTACTGAAAGTTTTTTTTTTTTTTTTCCCCTGTTGAACAATTCTTAAATACTACTTAATGTCCCAGTCCTAATATTTAAACCTGCATTTTTTTCAGTTTGTCTAAGCATTTTAGTATTTCCATCTTATCCGAGCCATCTTTCTGTGCTTGCTTCTCTTTGTGTGTCTTTGCATCTTTGCATGCTGAGCATTATGTCTGGTCTCCATCCATTTGATCTCTTCTTCTCTACTTGTTCTCCTCATGCCTCTTCTCTCTTTTCCTGCCTTGCTGTTTGGTCAGGCCTTAGAGAGGCAGAAAGAGTACTTTGATTGCATTAGGAATGAGAGGGACGAGCTCAGAGATGAGCTGGCTGACCTCAAGGGGAAATCCAAAATAGTAGAGGTATGTCAGCAATGGAGCATGTAAAAGCGCAAGTGCAGTGTGTTAATGACAGGTTTTGTACGTTTCCCCTTCCCCATGGTTCATTATTTATAATGTGTAAGTATATAAACTGAGGATATGTATCAAATTATGTAAAAAACACTATTTTAATGTATTTAGGAGCTGTTGCATCATTAAATTACCCTCCAGCTTTGTGCTTTGCTCTGTTTTAACACATGATTTGTTGTCGTTTACGCAAGTCAGAGTCACATTTGCATAAAATGAGTCAAGTTGTATTTCCTCCAACTATTGTAGCACAGTGGTTATTCTTCAGGTTCCTTAAAGTGGTGTTCATGCTGAAATGTTAACTTATTTCCATAAATGCACTGAGAATGATGCAAGATGGCCACTGGAAAGAGCATGTTTCTTAATAATCGTTCACTGTCCTGGCTCTTTCAGAAACATGGGCTTGTCATAATTCCTGAGGGGACACCCAATGGGGATGTCGACCATGAAGCTCCCGTCTCTGGCATCACCATTGTCACTCAGGAAGCAGCTCAAGTGCTAGAGTCAGCTGGAGATGGACCTCTGGGTATGAGAGCAAAAGCCATAAATTCTGTGTCTGAGAACATATCTATGGTGCAGCCATGAGTGCTGTTATTAAAGTATAATAAACCCAATATAGTAATAGTAATATCTCTTGGTTATATCACATGTTAACAACCTTCCTTTTTCCACATACAACACCACACCAGATGTCCGGCTGCGAAAACTCGCTGAAGAAAAAGAGGAACTTTTAGTCCAGGTATGAGTATGTTTATTATTCTGGAGTTGTGTATATACTCAGGAGCAAATAGACTGTAGCTTACATTGCAAAATATTAAGCTTTAAATGGTTCTGACAAAAAATCGTTGGTCAGAAAATTAGCGAGCACTAAGAAAAGTGCGTTTACAGGCACTTAATAGTCCGAGAACTACAGAGAATGAGATTGTCAGTAAGCTGATCAACAGGTGTACATGCACTTGGGTAATCAGATAATGAGAATCCTTCAAGTTTACATGACGCAGGCATTTAAACAAATTAAACAGATAATCTCACAAAAGGATGTGATGTAAACGTCAAACTTTATTAATTAAATAACAAAATTATCCATTTCATAGAGCATGTACTGTTAAACGGCGTTTTAGAGTTCCCCAAAAGTACTTGGTAGCCAATTCGTGGATCCGGCGTTTACTTCCAGGGTTGCCAGATCTAGAAATAAGTCTCAGGTCTATGACAAAGCCCAAAAGAAGCGAAACTAAGAGGACCTGGCAGCCATGTTTAATTCTGCTAGCTGCTTCCATGACAGCTCTTTGTGCATGCGCAGACTGAGAAGCCCAATTGAAATTGGGGTATGTGAATCTATGCGCTGAGAAACCCATAAATATCAATCCATCTCTCTAAGGGATTTCTTAATCTGATTTCTATATCGGAGTACGTTTACATAACCATTTGAATTATCAGATAACTGCAGAAATCCGACTGACTGGTATATTAAGTGCAAGTAAACTGTCTTTCCTCAGCTGAATAGACAAATAATCACTTTATTTTTTAACAAGACCATGCTCTTGCTTAAACTGCGATGACCAACATGAAGTGGGTTGACAAGTCCACCGGCTCATGTTTTGGCCTGGTCAGAGTCCAGATTTGAACCCTACAGAGAAAATTGGGTCTAACATTAAACGTAGCTACTCGTCAGCTGTTTGAAGTCATTACCTTTGAGTAGAACGACATTGACTCTTCAATATCATTGACATCAACATTCAAGGAGATCACAAGTAAGACTGTGCTGATCAGTTATTTTCTGTTGAGACCATTAAAAGCTTAATTTTTGCAGTTTTGGTCAATTTTCTTTGCCCACAGGTGTATATAGACAAACGTTTGTGGACACCCAAAAACTACATCCAAAACATGGGCATTAGTATGGAGGTTGCCCCCAAATTTGCTGCTGCAACAGCATTTGTTCTTTTTAAATTTCCAGTAGAGTTTAGAACATCTCTCTGAGGTCAGCTTCTGATGTTAGACAATAAGCCCCAACTCACTTTTGGCAATCAAGTGCATTTTCAAGGTGTCTGTTGGAGTTGAGGTCAAGGTTCTGTGCAGCCATCCAAGTTCTCAATCAGAGTTGGCAAACCAATTCTCTATGGACATTGTTTAAGGACAGCAGGCCAGAAAGTTGATGAACTGATCCATTGGAAGTAAAACCTGTAAATGTGTCATATTGAGAGTGACTGGGGTATCAGTATAACCCATTCTACTGTCACTGTTTGTCTATGGAGTATCGAGAAATGCGTGTTTTATGTATTTCTATTTGTTACTAGTGAATGTTGCTGTAATAGCAGTGCTCACTAATTAGAATGGGTGTCCACAAACTTTTGTCTATATAGTGTATGTATGTTTTGTCCAAAATAAAGTGCACAAACCCATTTTTATTTAGAACACAATGCAAATTCTTTCGATTGGATCCTCAGAATGACTCTTAAATATTTGTATCTTTTTTCGCCACAGATCAGGAAACTAAAAATGCAGCTGGAGGAAGAGCGACAGAAACATTCTAAGATGGAAAACGTTTACTCAGATGGAGAAAGGGTGGAGAATGGCACCGACTTGCACTTAATTGAAATGCAGAGTAAGCAATAATTTATGAATAGTTGATTTTTTGCTCTGTACATGAATCAACAAGGTATCTACACTCTAAGGCTTTGTAAGGGACTGGAAGTGGAATCTACCAAAATGCCTTGTTGAGTGACATTCAGCTTATTACTTACTTTTTATGTCATTTCAGTAGTTGATCATTATCATATAATATCATTGGCATGTAATTGCATTACATACAAGCTTGCATCTACCATTAATATCTTCCGCTGTTCTTCTCTTTTTAGGGGATTCCAACAGACAAATTAGTGAATATAAGTTCAAGCTGTCAAAAGCAGAACAAGAAATGGCTACAATGGAACAGAATGTAAGTTTCTCTAAAGGGTTATGGTTGTAAAACCACACACAATCATTTTTATAAATTTATGTACTCTACAACTTGCCTGACTCTATATGTATATACATCTGTGTATATATATGCAGTTTTATGCAGTTTTTTATATATATATATATATATATATATATACGTATTGTGTGTGTGTGTGTGTGTATATGTGTATGTGTGTATATGTATATGTGTGTATATGTATATGTATGTATGTATGTGTATGTGTATATATATATATATATATATATATATATATATATATATATGTATCTCATATGTACTGTCTATATATATATCTATATAATAATATCTATCTCTATCTCTCTATCTATCTTATCTATGTCTACTATCATTAATTCTCTTTATTTTGTCAATCTACTAATCTCTCTCTCTTTCATGTTTTCATATCATCTCTTTTTCATCTATACATCTCTCTCTCTCTCTCCTCTCTTCCTCATTTTTTTTTCTCTCTACTCTCTCTCTCTCGTATCTCTCTCTCTCTCTCTCGTCTCATTTCTCTCTTCTCTCTCTCCTCTCTCTCTCATCTCTCCTTTTTTTTGTTTCCATCTCTCGTACTCTCTCTCTCGTCTCTCCTCTCTCATCTCTCTCTCTTCTCTCTCGTCTCTCTCTCTCTCTCTTTTTTTTTTTCTCTTCTCTCTCTCTCTCTCTCTCTCTCTCGTACTCATCGTCATCTCTCATTTTCTTTTTTTTTTTTTTTCCTCCTCTCTCTCGTCTTCTCGTCGTAGTCCATTTTTTTTTTTTTTTTTGATCTCCCTTTTCCTTTATTCTTCCGTTCTAATTTTCTTTTTTTTTTGTGTTATTTTTCTTTGCCTTGTTTTTTTTTTTTTTTTTTTTTTTTTTTTATTACTCTCCTCTCCTCATCGTCTCCATCTCTCGTCTCTCTCTCATCCGACAGACGTGCGGTCTCTCCTCATCGTCATACCATCGTCTCTCGTTCTCTGCTTAGTGGGTTGGTTTTTTATTGGTGTTCTCGTCGCTCCTACCTTATCATCTCAGACTACCAACTCTCTAGCTCCCTCTCTCCTACATGCCGAAACTGCAATGGCTACCTGCCTCACTCCCTCGTCATCAGTCTCTCTCTCTGCATCTCCCCCACTCCAGCTCATGGTCCTTACCACCCCCCATAACACATAAGTCTCGTGCTCGATGCATCGTCGATCTCTCGATCTCTCGTCGTGGCTCTGACTACCATCTCTCTCTCTCCGTGAAAGTTAGGGGGGCCTCCGTGCCTGCATCACCCACTTTCCTTCTTCGTCCCCAACCCGCGTTCTTTGCTGGGAAAGAATATGGTCAGAGACTCCCTCTCTCTTGATTCTCATCTGCTCTCTCATTTTTTTTTTGTCTCGTCTTCTGCAGTCTACTCGTCTCATCCTCAATCTCTCTCTCCTTCTCTCTCTCACCTCTCTCTCTATATATCCACTATCGGTCTGTTGTTGTATGTGTGTATCAATATATATCTATTCTATCTATCTCATCTCTCTCTAATAATATATATATATCTATATATAATATATATATATCACAACTATATATGTATATACATATGTGTATATATATGCATTTTATGAGTTTTTTCATATATATCTATAGTGTGTGTGTGTGTGTGTTTGTGTGTGTGTATATATATATATATATATATATATATATATATATATATATTCTATACAGGCAGTGTATAGAATACATTGTTAATATGAACGTGGACATGAATATATGAATATGAATATATATATATATATTCCCAAAAAGATCTTGTATTGTTGATGGGAGATTTGGACCACTGCGTAAAGTCTTCTCCAGCACATGCCAAAGACATGGTTGTTTAACAACTGAGAAGCTACTCACTGCATCAGTTAGGGTTAAATAACTTGTTGCCAGCTGAAACATAATCACCAATGCAGTAATTATCTGATGGGAGGCTCTTTTTTTAACTATTTAACTATCTGCTTAGTTAAATCCAGGTGGTGACCTTTTTTTGGCCGGCCAGTGTATAATAAGTATATACTGTGTTATTTGTGATTACTTGCATCTTTTGCTTGCTCCTATTTCTCTTAATACTGTGCCTGTCTTTCCTTGTAGGTAAATAGACTTGAAGGTCAAGTGTCAAGATACAAAGCAGCAGCTGATAATTATGAAAAAATTGAAGATGACTTGAAAGCTGAGAAAAGAAAACTTCAGAGAGAGGTAAGAAACCAGGAGCAGTTGGATTCCACTAGGCTGGTGGGGAAGCAAAAATAAGAGGCTAAGGCTGGAGCTAACGAAAAGTAAAACTACCAAAGTCAAACAGCATTATTCACAGCGTTCCTTCTCTAAAGCATTTTGCATAGACCTGATGGATTTGTATTAAGTGGTTTCAGAAACATTAAATGAAAAATTGCAGAATTAAACTCTGTTATAACAGTAAACAGTTATACTGTTTATAAACACTTTTTGTTTGAGCGTGGGTGAAGGCACATGACTGCTAGCAGACAGTCGGTTTAACCTGTTTGTCTGCTGCCTGACCTCGGCTCTGGATAGTCGACACTTACCTAAGCCAGTCATAACACTGTTGGCTATGTTACAAGAATTGATAGTGGCACTTTCCCAAGTGGGAAGAACACCATCCTTAAAAACCCAGGCTTACCCTCAAAGGTTGCCAAATTATTTATGAAGTTCACATTGTTTTCAGAGCACCACTTGGACAGTTGAGCAGCCATAACCTGCTGTAGCCTTGGTCACCTCGCCACAATGGGAAGGCACCAGAGCACACTACTGCATTGGACATCACCTTTACTACTTTATATTTACACACCTCTTTAATACTACTCTTAGTTACTTATGATTGGCGAATATCATTTGCGCCTTAGATGAACAACTCTCCGGGAAAATCTATGACTACAATGCTCTAGAAGTCTCTCTGGTGCCCTGGCTCCCACGATACAGTTAACTGTAACTGCTGAGGTCTCTACACAAGTAGCTGATTTCATAGGTCTTAAGATGGAATCTTGTTACTGGAGCCCGTTGAACGGGATGCTCAGTGGGTGTTTCACTGTTTGAACACACAAAGAATGGTGCACCAGGGCAAACTTCATAGCAAATCAACAAATCACAGATATGCCACTAAACAATTTTGTTTAATAGCTGAACATTCTGGTTTTATGAAGTGTACATCAGACAATTTTATTATGGAATCATCGTGTAATTTGTATTTCAAAAACAAATAACAGAAGTAACTTTAATTCAGAACTAGAGAATCAGATTTCCTAAAGAAAATGCGAGTGTGATTGCCACTCTGCAATGGTTGACCCGGAGCATACCTAAGGGGCCCGAGGGGCAGCACATGTCTCCTCAGGGTGCATCTGGGACCAAGCCTGCCAATTTCATAGCCATAGGTCAGAAACTGACCAAGTTATGGTCAGTGCCCTGCCATGGGCCCCAGTGCCCAGCTGGGGAGCTCAAGGGCCCAATGGGCATCACTTGTCACCTCAGAGTGCACCCGGGACCAAGCCTGCCAAATTTCGTGGGCATAGGTGCAAAACTGTCTGAGTTACGTTCAGTGACCCACCAGCGGCCCCAGTGCCCTGCCGGGGACCTCAGGTTGCACTCGGGACCAAGCATGCCGAATTTTGAGCCTGTAGGTCGACAACTGACTGAGTTACAGTCAATGCCCCTATGTTTTCATTCGTTAACATAGGGGCCAAATCATGACTTTGAGGGACCCCAGAGCCACCACCCAAGGGCCAGTCATCGCCAAAATCACAAAAACCCTATTCCATTATGACCTTAACTATCCTGCCAAATTTCTCTAGCTAAAAATTTTATTTTTTCCCCATTCGTTAACATTGTGCCCATTCATTTCCTATGGGACCCAAAAGCCGTATACAAGCACACCATTCCCGACAGACTGTAAGCATTGGCTCTGGAATGGGGTCGATATCTCAAATTGCAGCAGTTGAAATTGAGACAAAAACATGGTATAATAATAAGACTTTCGGATAGCAGTTCATGTTAGTTAGTTTATAATTATTCCGTGTGTATGGAGCTTTAAACATAGCTCAGCTGCTTGTGGGTTGTTATGAAACTGCTACTGAATGATGTTGATGATGAGGAAGTGTTACATTTCAGTTGTGTTGTGATTGCTACTTAGTCAACTAAGTAGTTTCTCTCTGTATAGCACATTACTAATGAGGGGGTAAGGATACTAATGAGGGGGTAGGAATCTATTTCAGACAGAGCCATGTCTTCAGCATGGAAGCTCTTCACAGCTTGCTGTTTGCGATATAGTCAGGGCAGAAAGTGAGCAGAAAGTAAACTGCAAAAATATTCAGAACAACAAATTTAATACGACATTTAAAACAGCATCGTCTAGCCAAATATGCGGAATTTGACAAAACTAACAAACTCAAGAGGTTAAAGCTAAAGCTAGAGAGAGCGCAGTGCCTGGCACAAGCCAGTAACCTCTGCTGTCTTTAAGCAATGAAAAGTTGAACAAAACTGTTGCTGTATGCTGTAATTTATAATCCTTAGACAGAAAGAAAATGAGAATCGGCTGGTCATGTGTTTAATAAACGGAAATCGTAATCGGCCAAGAAAATTGCAATAGCGCATCTATGCTAAAAATGCAAATTTACAAATACATGGCACAATTCTAGTGACTTTCAGTTTATTTTGCTGTTACAGTCCAAAAATAAACTAAAACCGAGTCGAACTTGGGTCTCTGCGGTGATGATCTAGTGAATTACTGCTGTTCCACCCAAAAGTCCTATTACTGACGTTTCTTGTATTTTATATCCAGCAAACATCAAACAGGAACACTGTATGGAAGTAGTTGAAGCAGAGCATGTCGGTCAGTTCTATCATCAATATGTATGTTGTGTCACACTTTTTGTTTGTTCTCCATCCATTCTACAGCTGCGTACAGCCCTGGATAAAATTGAGGAGATGGAGATGACCAACAGCCACTTGATGAAGCGGCTGGAGAAGATGAAAGCCAATCGCAACGCTCTTCTCACTCAATGATGAGACGTGCCTTTAAAAGCCCTTAAACTTCTCTCTTAGACTTTGCTGCCATACACTGCAAATGCTGCTTTTGCACCCCACACCTTACATTTATGGGAAAGCAATGAAACACTTGGTAGCAACTGGATACACTTAAGTTTTTTTGTTGTTTTTTTTCCCACCAAGACTGATCTAATACCTTTGATAAGCAGGGAGCCCGGTAATATGGATGCTCTTTTTGTTTTTTGTTTTTTTTTTTGCTCGAGCTGAATACTTTATTTTGCTGGTATTTTGTGTTGTTTTGAAAGCTTTGTATATCATGTCATTCACCTGGGTTTTATTGTGTGGATTGGGTGCTAATATCTTCTTCTTCAATAAGATGCATGAATTTGTATTAAAAGGTATTTAATCGAATTTCACACAGCTCCTGCACACACACAGTTCACAGCAATGTGCCTTTTGTTCAGGAGGGAACTAAGGGTTTGCTTTATAAACAAATTGGTATTGGTACAGAAAAACATGTATTTAATATAGGGGTTTTGTCATGATCTGGCAAAATATAAAACACATTTCTGTTATGGTTTTACTGAGTATTTTCCAAAATATTTAAAATAAATGAGTAAATTAGTGATGTGTGAATTAATGAGCTGGTGGTTTATACCTTGTATACCGGTATTTTGCACTATTTCTATATACGTTACGATGGGGATACGATAATACACATAAATACAGATTAAACAGAAACTGTAGTCTGAATTTTGAATGCAGTACGCTAAATGATTAAATCGGCAATGCGTAATGTAGGAAGTCACATGACGAATGATGAGCGCTGGGAAATGTAGTGAGGAAAAGCCAATACTCGTTTTTGTTTTTCATTTTCAATCCATTATTCAGTAAATTACATGAGATATTCAGCACTTTATTATAAAATAGCATCATATTAATAGGTTTTCCCAACTGTAGTATAATGTAGGTGTTTTAAGCATGTTTAAGGTATGCTACACTATGTCCAGTATATATTCAAGTCCTCAGTTTACAATAAATTCAACTTTAGGATTGATTTGTGGAAACGTATTCCCATCCCAAATTGAGGGCTACCTGTATACGAATTGTAGAAGCTTGTACCGGTACTTGGAGCAGCAGGGCTGTCAGGCAGTTACAACATTGAACCACATTTTTGAAGACTTCGTCCTATTTGACCCTAAAGAAATGTACAGTGGGGCAAAAAAGTATTTAGTCAGTCACTGATTGGGCAAAAATGAGGAAAATGAGGCAAAAAAAGACAAAATGAGGGAAAAAAAATCCAGGAAATCACATTGTAGGATTTTTAAAGAATTTAATTGTAAATAATGGTGGGAAATAAGTATTTGGTCACCCACAAACAAGCAAGATTTCTGTCTCTTACAGACCTGTAACTTCTTCTTTAAGAAGCTCTTCTGTTATCCACTCGTTACCGGTATTAATGGCACCTGTCTGACCTCGTTATCTGTATTATAGAAACCTCTCCACAGCCTCAAACAGTCAGACTCCAAACTCAACCATGGCCAAGACCAAAGAGCTGTCGAAGGACACCAGGAAGAAAATTGTAGACCTGCAGCAGGCTGGGAAGAGTGAATCTACAATAGGCAAGCAGGTTGGTGTGAATAAATCAACTGTGGGAGCAAATGTAAGACATACAACAAGATGATAATCTTCCTCGATCTGGGACTCCACGCAAGATCTCATCCCATGGGATCAAAATGATCATGAGAACGGTGACAAAAATCCCAGAACTACATGGAGGGACCTGATAAATGACCTGCAGAGAGCTGGGACCAAAGTAACAAGGCTACCATCGGTAACACACTACGCCAAGAGGGACTCAGATCCTGCAGTGCCAGGCGTGTCCCCCTGCTTAAGCCAGTACATGTCCAGGCCCGTCTGAAGTTTGCCAGAGAGCATATGGATGATCCAGAAGAGGATTGGGAGAATATCATGTGGTCAGATGAAACTAAACTAGAACTTTTTGGTAAAAACTCAACTCTCTGTGTTTGGAGGAAGAAGAATTCTGAGTTGCGCCATACCTACTGTGAAGCATGGGGGTGGAAACATCATGATTTGAGGCTGTTTTTCTGCATAGGGGACAGAACGACTGATCCATGTTAAGGGAAGAGTGAACGGGGCCATGTATCATGAGATTTTAAGCCAAAACCTCCTTCCATCAGTGAGAGAGCATTGAAGATGGAACGTGGCTGGGTCTTCCAGCATGACAATAATCCCAAACACTGCTCGGGCAAGGAAGGAGTGGCTCCGTAAAAAGCATTTCAAGGTCCTGTATTGGCCTAGCCAGTCTCCAGACCTCAGCCGAATAGAAAATTTGTGGAGAGAGTTGAAAGTCCGTGTTGCCCCAAAACATCACTGCTCTAGTGGAGATCTGCATGGAGGAATGGGCCAAAATACCAGCTACAGTTTGTGCAGTTTGTGTGAAGACTTACAGGAAACGTTTGACCTCTGTCATTGCCAACAAAGGTTATGTTACAAAGTATTGAGTTGAACCAAATTTGTTGACCAAATACTTATTTTCCACCATAATTTACAATTAAATTCTTTAAAAATCCTACAATGTAATTTCCTGGATTTTTTTTCTCATTTTGTCTCTCATAGTTGAAGTGTAGCTATGAACTTGCACAATCAGTGACTGACTAAATATTTTGTTGCCCAACTGTACATTTCACAGTATTGAAAGAAACATATAACGAGGTGACCTCATTTCTTTAATGCCTTTACCAGTTCTGTTCCCTATATGTTAATGCAGTGCTTCCCAACCACTGTGCCGTGGCACATAAGTGTGCCGTGAGAAATCATCAGGTGTGCCGTGGAATTTCACCTGATTAGTATTCTAAGCGAGCGGCATGTAGTGACAGGCAGAATGATTACATTCTCTTCCACTAGAGGGCAGTACAATATCAGCTTTGTGTTCAACTAAACAGGCCCACGTTTAACACTAAGTAAATTGAGACCCGATTTTCATTATATTTCAGTAAATATACTTTTCGTGGCATTTTTGTTTGATGGTGTGCCTTGTGATTTTTCTAATGTGAAATATGTGCTGTGGCTCAAAAAGGTTGGCAAACACTGGGTTAATGCACAGTTACGTCAGAACATTATGACCATATCTGGTTTTGAATGAACTAGGCCCGGGACGTCACAGATGCCACATGACAGAATGGGTAAAACGTTGCCTTCTAGGGCGATGGTGGCTGCGTACACGTCTGGGGGATGTTTTCTTGGACCACGAATAACACTGCATGAGGCCAGGGAAGGACACCAGTCACTCCTGTGCTCCTGAAATCGCTCATGTACCACCCCTGTGCAGTGAGGTGGGGCCTTACCATTACCATCAGGGAAGAATGCCAACATGTATGGGTGACTTGGCAAACCTAACAAATCCTGTGCACCCATACATGTTGACATTCTTTAATGATGGTAATGGTAACGCCCCACCTCACTGTACAGGGGTGGTACATCAGCGATTTCAGAAGTGACTGGTGTTCTTCCCTGGCCTGCTAACTTGACCAATCTCAATCCACTGAAGCACATCTGAGATGCTGGTTTTCCTTGCCGATCCATAACCACACGACTGAAGGAACCTCCATGCCACGACGTCTCATTGGTGCTATCTGAACCAAGGGTAATTATTTCCACGATTCGTTACGTGGTCATAATATTCTGATATGACTGTGTAGTTCTCGGTGTCAAATGTAGAGGATAGTGAACAGGAGAGGATTTCAGATGCAGCCCTTATCTACTGGTCCTTTACAAGGTAAAGCTGTGCAAATGTGATTAACAGTAGTGGTGAGTGGATTATGCCGGTTTCACCATATTTGGGCTAGGCTTTTCTATAGGTTTGTAGCTTATTCTACTGTCAGGAGTACAGGAAATATTAAAACCAGTTCAACATGTACAGTACAAGTCAAAAGTTTGGATACACCTTCTCACCCAGTGTTTTTCCTTATTGTTTTTAAGTTTTCTACATTGTAGATTAATATTGAAGACATCAAAACTAGGAGGGAACACATATGGAATCATGTAGTACACAAAAAAGTGTTAAACAGCTTTAGACAATGCCTGTGTATGAAATCGTACCCAATTTATTATTTAGTGTACTATTTAGTGTCGGCCATTTTGTAGTGTTGCCGGAATTCTCAGTGGACAAATCGATTCCTTATATAGTACACTACTTTATTACCCATAATGTACCGTAAATATTGTGGACAACCGATGTACACTACTTATGAAGTAACGTTACACAATGCATAACGGTTTTCTTCGGCTTTACTCGGTAAAGATGAATCCGAAACCACCGAAGTGACGAATTTCGTGTACAAATGTCAGTACAAAACATTATTTAGCGACTATTAAACGACAAACAGTTGATAATAATGTGTTTACTTGTGAAAATAGTGCATTTAATATTTATGTATTCGTCATGGTTTTAGTTCGTCGGACAAACGAGTGAAGTTTTATGCTTGACAAGCAGCATCGAGAGCCAAATTAAAACATCGCTAAACTGTATTACTCAAGTCTTATGACAGCACCGGTTGGCTTGTTGATGTTTCGGTCGATTAATGTGACGAAAGGTCAAGGTAATTTGTTTCTGGCGTTAGTAACTGTTGTCTGAATTCCCTCGTTTGTGTCGCTCACTGCTCTGCTATTTAGTGTACTACACAGTACACACTATATAAGGATTAGTGAATGAGTAAACGAGTGGACCATTTCAGACATAGCCTCTGTGTTTCAACCATACCTCTGCACAACAAAGCTGATGGTGGCAAACATTAAGAAGGCATGAAAGTCCTCAAGTTAACTCTGGACAATGCCCATCTGTTAATTGAAACCCTTTCCAGGTGATGATCTTGTAAAGTTGATTTGAGAGAACGCCAAGCGTGTGCAAAGCTGTCATCAAAACAAAAGGTGGCTACTTTGAAAAATAAGTATAAAACATATTGTAGTTCATTTAGCACTTTTTTGTTTACTACATAATTCCATATGTGGCCCTTCACAGTTTTGATGTCATTAATATTAAATGTAGAAAATAATGAAAAGACATTGAAGGAGGCCAAGGTGTGTCCCAACTTTTGACTGGTACGGTATACAGGGTGGGCCATTTATATGGATACACCTAAATAAAATGGGAATGGTTGGTGATATCAACTTCCTGTTTGTGGCACATTAGTATATGGGAGGGGGGGAAACGTTTCAAGATGGCTGTTGACCATGGTGCCCATTTTGGATCCAACTTTATTATTTCCAATGGGAAGGAGGTCATGTAACACATCAAACTTCTTGAGAATTTCACAAGAAAAACAATGGTGTGCTTTGTTTTAATGGAAGTTTATTCTTTCATGAGTTACTTACAAGTTTATGACCACTTAACCCTCTTCTCCCACTCTTGACACACTGATAGCAACACCGCAGAAGAAATGCTAGCACAGGCTTCCAGTATCCGTTGTTTCAGATCTCGTATCTTCACAGCATAGACAACTGCCTTCAGATGACCCCAAAGATAAAAGTCTAAGGGGGTCAGATGGGGAGAGCAATTTCTTTCTGCGGTGTGGTTGCTATCAGTGTGTCAAGAGTGGGAGAAGAGGGTTTGCATTAACAATCCAACACAATGGGCAGCACTTTGAACACATTTTATAAGTGGTCATAAACTTGTAAATAACTCATGAAAGAATAAAGTTCCGTTAAAACCAAGCACACCATTGTTTTTGTGGTGAAATTCTCTCAAACAGGAAGTTGATATCACCCACCATTCCCATTTTATCCATATAAATGGCCCACCCTGTATAATGAAGGCTTTGATTACTATAGGATTTACTTCGCCCCACAAAATTACACAATATATGAAGGAATCGGTCCGCATGAAACATCTGCAGAACGTGAAGTACTTATTGTGTAAACTGCAGTGTTTTATAACGCAACATAAAAAGATATTCCTTTTTTGGCTGAAGTATTTTCGCACCAGCAAGACATGCCTCGAATCCAGTGTCTTAATCGCTGCTCTGTACCCGCCTCTCTTGACTGGATTTGTTTTTCCTTGCCACTGTCACCCTAGGCTTGCTCAATTTGGAATTGGACATAGATATTAGGAGATAATCTAAACTTGTAAAGTTTCTTTGAGACAATGTTCCATTGTAAAAAGCGCTATATAAATAGATCTGACTTGACTATGATAAATTCATACCATACAGAAAATTAAAAACCGGTATACCGCCCAGCACTAATGAACGGCAATCAAATACTGCATGAACTTTGACAGCCCTAGAAAAAATTTGGTTGATTAGTCAAGCTCAATGAAAATAGGAGAAATCCTTTAAATTAACTTTATTCTAAGAAAATAAAACCCTTGTATAAATGGGTGTACAGTATTATTCACACAGACCAACTTGGATGATCCAAACCAAACAAAACAACACTGCCCATGGGCAAACAGTGGTGGGTGGGATCTCTGGGTCTGTACAGTTACGACATACCAGTGTATCATTACTAATCTAATGACTGTGTGTTCAGCATCTCTCAAACACTTTGTATAGGTCAGACAGGTTGGCGATTTGGAGGACACTGCCATTCTCGCTGAAATGCTTCGGAGGTGTTATGAGGGAGCGGAACGCTTTGAAGAGAACGTGTTCTACTTTCCACTGCCAGCTTGGCTCTGCCTCCTGCAAGAACATTCAACTGTGATTAGTTAGACATAATCCAGGAATCCATGTGGCTGCAATCATTTTATGAACCACAGACGAGAAAGGCCGTCCACGTTAGTATTATCGGTGCATTAGCAATACCGAGTGATGATCAGTTTACCGTTGCGTCTGGTGCTGCCTCCGACTCCAGTGTGTATTGTTTTCTTATAGCGTAGAAGTGACTGCACTCTTTACCGAAGTCCCGAAAACACTCCTTCTCACCGTCCCAGTTCACCTGAATTGCATACAGCAAAAAGGAAAAGGCTGTCGGGAAATTCAAGTACAGCACAAGTTCTGCATGCATGCTCAGTAACCCAGGTAAGCAAATCTCAGCAAGCTGAATCAGTTCATCTGGACAGAAGATTCACGTGGGAGAAACTTTGTCACTCATCTAAGCGACTTCTTCAGTCTCAGCTAGTCGGAACATTTCCCCAAGGTTATACAGTGGTACCTCGGTTCTCGACCGCTCCAGAACTCAAATTTGGTTCTCTCGGTACTCTGTGCAGTTGCTTAAACTTAAACGAGTCGAGCCACGATTCTGTACAAGCGATCCAGATCCGCAATAGCCCTTGCTCAGCGAAGATCTCGATTGTTTTCTTTATTTTTACATCTACAGTAGTGTATTCTTAGTGCAAATAAGTCTCCATGGGTCCTAAAAAGGTTAGTTTATAAGAGCCAACCAAAAGGAAAACAGGAATTAAACCCCCGCAAGGATCAGTGCCACAGTTAGTTTAGACCCAGCAATCTGATTAGCTGAGAGATGTTCCAGGAGTGCCAATACTGGACGATAATGGCACTCTAACTGAAGCTCTTCAAGTACTACTCCGCCACATACACACTTAACCTAGCAACGACGTTATCATACAAGTAAAAGACTTTTTTAATTAAATTAGAATGAGTATAAAATGAACAGCCTGATACTTCCAATGAGCCACTGGTGGAACGGAAAATGTGACGAATAAGCAGCCTCAGAAACTTCAGCCTCAATCAATGAGCCAAGGTTCATCACCCTTACAAACAAGGATTTGGATTCTCTGCCAGGAAGGCATAGAAACAAAGCAGAGCCATTCTTTCTTCTTTTCTTCACAACCAGCCCAAAGACGTTTGTTGGTGTAAACGCTTTATCTCTCATTAAACACCATCCGTGGCTGACTGGATCTGTTAAGTCCAGCTCTTAACCCAGCGAAGCAGCTGATATGGGCTATAACTCTCCCTTTACATTTATGACTGATAATATTAACATTAATAGCTCCATCTTCCAAATTTATAACAGTCTAAATGGGATCCAATTTCCTTCTGTTGGTAGAAGTGTCTTAGTAACAGCCTGCCTTATAAATCAGACCCATTTTATTTGCTGAATGCAAAAAACACTTTTTTTAATGAATTGCATACAGTGTGCTGTATATAAGATTGGAGAGTTTTCCAACTAGCCAAGACTGAAAATGTCACTTGAGCGAGAAAATGGTTTCTCCCACAAAAACCGTGTGTCCAGGTCAACTGATTCAACTTTCCGGGAAAATGTCTTTACGTTCAGCACACAAACAGACCTCGGTGGCTAAGCGCAGGATGAACAATGGCAGACCTTTCATAGCAGGAGTATAGTTATCAAGTACAAGTGGTAGACCAGTCAGGTTTCCATCCTGAAAGTGAGATGAAATATCAGTTAAAGAAATAAATAAGACATGATACACCAGGTGATCAAAAAAAGCTTTAGGTCTTGTATCTTTACTCCATATGAGTACATGCACAGATTTATACTTGGTATATAGGTTTAACTGCAGGCTTTTCTGACACAGCATTTATCATGGTGGCTCAGTTCCAAGGCCCAGTGTTGCCTCCTCGCTGGGTCCTACATCACATAAACACTATAAGCCATGCTTGAGGGAGAACAGGCTGGTCGGGAGATCATCCCCCAGGGTTATAACCAGTATATAATGCATACCCAGCCCTGCTATGAACTGGAGCCCCATTTAAAACACCCTTTAGCTACTTAGAAGCTGGTTTGTTTGTGACCTTGCAGACTTGCACATCTTACTCTCGGAGCGATCTTTGTTGGTCAACTAACTAACAACGTTCTTGAAATTATTTAGAATTAGCTGCTGGTTCACATATTTTGCCACTCACAGATATGTAACATTGGATCATTTTATAACAAAAAATAAATAAATAAAGATGTGTAACCTTTTTAGTATTTCTCATTTGTTTAATTGGGTTCTTTTTACCTATATTTAGGACTTGTGTAACAATCTGACGATGGTTTTGTTTTCATAATTATACAGGAATATAGAAAATCACTGCATATTAGGTAAACTGGCCTACCCCATCTATCTCCATGGAGAAATAGTCTTCCAGCATCTCAGATTTCTTCTTTAAGAAATCCACAATATACTCAGCCAGTCCTTCTTTAGGTCCATCTTCCTCAGTCCAACCACTCTCCTCCGAGTCCAGTGCCAACATGGCCAAGTCATACAGTGGGGCTGGGGTCTGGAATAACACACCTAACATCAACACCAGATCTACTGCAGTTCTCCACAATGAACTCTTGAGTAAAGCAGTGTTTATGGAAATTACCAGTTTTAATTACTTCTAGGTTATGGTATATACTAGTGATGTGCCACCCTGCCCAAGGGCAAATCTACAGTGGTACCTTGGTTCTCGTCATGAATTCGTTCCAGGAGGCTTGTCGAGATCCGAAAACTATATTATTAACCTACAGTTGGCCAAAATCATTAACACAAAGCGTATTTTATAATAAGGAGTTGAAAAATCTTATGTCATCGAGTGAGTAATAGATTGAAAGTGAAAAGTAAATTCAAAACACTTACACTATTGCTGAACTCCGGGCGCTAGCATAGTTGTTAATGCTAACTGCAGCCTGGGTTCTGGAGCATTCACAGGCTTCCTTTCCTTTTGGTTATCTCTTAAAACTAACATTTTTGGCACTAAGAATACAGTACAATAAGTAAAAAACACGATAAACACTGCGAAAATCTTCAGCGAGCAAAAGATATTGTGAGTCTGAAACACTGTGTACTGAATCGTGAATCTAGTTTCGGCTGAAACGAGTCACGTGGCTCGACTAATACAAATTTAAGCAAGTGCAGAAAGTACCGAGCAAACGATGAGAACCGAGACAAATTTTTCTAGTCAAAATGCACCAAGAACCGAATTCAGTGTGTTCAGAGTTGGTCAAGGTACCACTGTACATATACTTTCTGAATTAAGAACTACCATGAAAGTGAGACGCAACTGTTACATTAGCAACACTTCCTGAATAAAGACCATCCACCTACTCATTCCATGTGTAGCACAGTGGGGCAAAAAAGTATTTAGTCAGCCACTGATTGTGCAAGTTCTCCTACTTAGAAAGATGAGAGAGGTCTGTAATTTTCATCATGGCTACACTTCAACTATGAGAGACAAAATGAGAAGAAAAAAATATCCAGGGATTCACATTGTAAGATTTTTAAAGAATCACTCACAAACAAGCAAGATTTCTGGCCCTCACAGACCTGTAACTTCTTTAAGAAGCTCTTCTGTCCTTCATTCATTACCTGTATTAATGGCACCTGTTTGACCTCATTATCTGTATAAAACACACCTGTCCACAGCCTCAAACAGTCAGACTCCAAACTCAACCATGGCCAAGACCAAAGAGCTGTCGAAAAACACCAGGGAGAAAATTGTAGACCTGCACCAGGCTGGGAAGAGTGAATCTACAATGGGCAAGCAGGTTGGTGTGAATAAATCAACTGTGGGAGCAACTGTAAGACATACAAGACCATTGATAATCTCCCTCGATCTGGGGCTCCATGCAAGATCTCATCCCGTGGGGTCAAAATGATCATGAGAACGGTTTTGGTAAAAACTCAACTCATCGTGTTTGGTAGGAGGAAGAATGCGGAGTTACATACCAAGAACACCATACCTACTGTGAAGCATGGGGGTGGAAACCTCATGCTTTGGGGCTGTTTTTCTGCAAAGGGGACAGGACGACTGATCCGTGGTAAGGGAAGAATGAACGGGGCCATGTATAATGAGATTTTAAGCCAAAACCTCCTTCCATCAGTGGCATTGAAGATGGAACGTGGCTGGGTCTTCCAGCATGACAATGATCCCAAACACACCGCTCAGGCAACGAAGGAGTGGCTCCGTAAAAAGCATTTCAAGGTCCTGGAGTGGCCTAGCCAGTCTCCAGACCTCAACCCCATAGAAAATTTGTGGAGGGAGTTGAAAGTCCGTGTTGCCCCAAAACATCACTGCTCTAGAGAAGATCTGCATGGGGGAATGGGCCAAAATACCAGATACAGTGTGTGCCAACCTGGTGAAGACTTGTGTTATGTTACAAAGTATTGAGTTGAACTTTTGTTATTGACCAAATACTTATTTTCCACCATGATTTACAATTAAATTCTTTAAAAATCCTACAATGTACTTTCCTGGATTTTTTCCCCCCTCATTTTGTCTCTCATAGTTGAAGTGTAGCTATGATGAAAATTACAGACCTCTCTCATCTTTCCAAGTAGGAGAACTTGCACAATCAGTGGCTGACTAAATATTTTTTGCCCCACTCTAAGTTCACCTGTGAACTTCACCATGCCAACTCAAACGCTTATTAAGATCTGAACATAGGGATACATTAGAGCACATGCCCAATACAAGCTCTCCAACAACTTGTAACATGGTCATCGGATACTGGTCTCCTGGTCATACCTAGGTTCAGGTTGTCTACCACTGGTGGTAAATCGTGGTAAATCGGTGGTAAGTGTTGCCACCCTGCTGCTGTGGAACTCTTTTCCTCTTCTCTACGTTTCACCACCTCTCTCTCAAAGTTCAAAACTCTCCCAAAAACTCTCCAACCTCTGCATTTCCACTCACTTCCTTCTTCCATTTCTGTTTGATTAGTTCTGTTTGACTACGCTTATGATCAGTGTAAAGCAACCTTGGGTATTGTGAAAGGTAGTAGTCTAACTTATTACATGTGGAGGCTTTTGTCATTTTTAAGCAGACTGTGTGTCGCAAGACGTGTAGTCATCTGTCCCACTAGGAAATGTATGAAAAGAGACTTTCTTCATCTCCGTAATACTTGGTTGGCAAGGTGTTTTATTTGGTATGGAGCAAAAAACTTGACACTTTATGACTGAGAAAGGTCTACACTAAAACAATTAACAAAAATAAATAAATAAAAAAAGATTAAAAAAAAAAAAAAAAAAAGGAACCACCCACTTACCGACAACCGGAGAACGCCAAGGTTGCCAAAATCATATATCAAAATCTGGTAGAACAGCTCCTGACTGGAGAAAAAAAAAAAGAAGCTGACAACTGAGACATTAGTATTGAGACAGGTACATCTCTAAATAAGATGAACATTAATATGGTTTGGAACTTTAATGGCTTTCACTGTTGGGAAATACAGTCAACCCCGTCTATCTGTATGTAACTTTCCAAAAATAGTTTGATATGGAATGTTTGGAGAGTAGGACAGTTTTTGGATTTGGATCACTTTTCCATTATCATAATCATCCTCATCATCATCTTCCTGGCGCTTGTCCCGCCAGAGTATGTACGGAGTAAACAAACGCAGGCATGGGGAGGACGTGCAGACTCCACACAGAAAAAACCCAGTCCACCCCAACCTGGGACTGAACCCAGGACCTTCCTGCTGTGAGGCGGCGGTGCTACCCACCGACCCACCGTGCTGCCCAATCGCTTTTCCATTATGCCTTACAGGTAAACTCCTGTCTCATTCATGGATATTCAAAGCAGCAACCACTGTCAATGATGTCAGTCTAATATGATGCAAGAGGATTATGCTTAATCCTCCTGTCTGTTTATCCACGGATTGGGCGGCGCTTCACCTCTATAACAAGAGCAGGATCTCTCATCACTGTACTATCAAATGACTTGTTTCTTCTAGTTCTTAGTGGAAAATTTAACATATTTAATGTACTACTTAACTTCTATTTAACCTAAGTACTGTCATGACCCATCTGTGTATACTGTTATTCCTGCTGCATTGGTTTTGTTTAATACGCAGGAATGGAACCAGTACTCTTAACTTCGGGAAAGCAGGTCATACATGCTGCAAGGCAATACAAGACATGCGAGACTTTCAGATTAGTGTCATACCTGAGTGTGGTTGTGTTTAATAGGTACAGTTTGGTGTGGTGTTGGACTAGAGCCCACTGGGGATCGACACATCCGACAAATGAATGGTTCCGCAATATCTCTTGTAAATCTGTGGGTACAAGATGGAGTTTGCTTTAAATGCACATGGGCCACTTGTTGAACGTCCCATTTTATTAGTAAAAACAGCCTCACAAAACACTAAATAGCCCAAATCCATTTATAAATAAATGTAGCACAGTACAATGTAGTGTTTCCATCATTTGTTCAGATATCTGTAGATCTGCACCTACTGAACTATAAAAACCACCTTTACCTGTGCCATCCAGATACACATGTAATTTCCTGTTCCGTGCTGGGGAGAGCTCACCTATTGGTTGTCGACAGTCACTATTTGCATGAGCCATGACTTAAGACTTACAATAACATTAAACACAGCTGATTTTTTGAAACACAAGGACAAGAAAAAGACTTAAGACAGCCATCCTGACCAAATTACACCATGGAATCACTGTGAGAAAAAAGAAATCCTGTATAGCAAAAAAAATAAAAATAAATCATATAACCGCAAATAATAATAATCTAATCGTGAGATCCCTTGTGACTCCCACACCTTGCGTTTATAAATCTTTATCATAGTCTCTGAATCACTGCACTAACAAACCTTTATGAGCGTGTGCGTCGATCTCATTTCGCAGCTCCTTCACACTTGTAAGCTTAATGGTCCGTCTGTTGGTTGAGCCGGTTGCCAGGGCATCTTCCTTCTCCTCACCACAAGGCCGTTTCCTGGAACATCTATACATTAGTCTATCTGTGTGTACCATTCAGGATACAGATCCACAGTTGAAGAGCATTTTGGCAATTTTTTACAACTATAGCTCCTTGTGTCCATGTGATAGAGGGTTTTGAATGCATCTTCTCAAAAGATGCAGCACATGTACAGTGGTGAGAAAAAGTGTTTGCCCCTTCCTGATTTCCTATTTTTTGCATGTTTGTCACACTTAAGTGTTTCGGAACATCAAACCAATTTAAATAATAGTCAAAGAGAACACAAGTAAACAAAATACAGTTTTAAAATGAAGGTGTTTTTATTAAGGGAGAAAAAAAATCCAAACCTACATGGCCCTGTGTGAACCATAAGAAAGAGACCGGGCAAAAATGGCCTGCATGGCAGAGTTCCAAGACAAAAACCACTGCTGAGCAAAAAGAACATTAAAGCTCGTCTCAATTTTTCCAGAACACATCTTGATGATCCCCAAAACTTTTGGGAAAACATTCTGTGGACTGACGAGACAAAAGCTGAACTCTTTGGAAGGTGTGTCCCATTACATCTGGTGTAAAAGTAACACAGCATTTCAGAAAAAGAACATGATAGCAACAGTAAAATATGGTGGTGGTAGTGTGATGGTCTGGGGCTGTTTTGCTGCTTCAGGACCTGGAAGACTTGCTGTGATAAATTGAACTATGAATTCTGCTGTCTACCAAAAAATCCTGAAGGAGAATGTCCGGCCATCTGTTCGTGACTCCAAGCTGAAACGAATCTGGGTTCTGCAGCAGGACAATGATCCCAAACCCACCAGCAAGTCCACCTCTGGATGGCTGAAGAAAAACTAAATGAAGACTTTGGAGTGGCCTAGTCAAAGTCCTGACCTGAATCCTACTGAGATGCTGTGGCATGACCTTAAAAAGGCCGTTCATGCTGGAAAACCCTCCAATGTGGCTGAATTACAACAATTCTGCAAAGATAAGTGGCCAAAAGACTCATTGCAAGTTATAGCAAACGCTTGGTTGCAGTTGTTGCTGCTAAGGGCGGCCCAACCAGTTATTAGGTTTAGGGGCCAATCACTTTTTCACACAGGGCCATGTAGGTTTGGATTTTTTTCTCCCTTAATAACAAACACCTTCATTTAAAAACTGCATTTTGTGTTTACTTGTGTTGTCTTTGACTAATATTTAAATTGGTTTGATGTTCCGAAACACTTAAGTGTGACAAACATGCAAAAAAATAGGAAATCTGGAAGGGGGCAAACACTTTTTCACTCCACTGTATTCTGTAACACTGTTTATCCAATAATGAAAACAAGACTCTACAGAGAGAACAAAAAAACAACACGGAAAATAGATATGAAACTACTGAAACAGCAATACTAACACATAAAGCTATCGTCATGGATGCATTACCTCGGAGGTGCCTCTGACTGTAGAAGGTCACCTTCAATCTGCAAGTCTTTTGTAGTACCAGCCTGCACCTCTTCAGGGTCTTCCTGCATTTCTGCATCAACAGTTGTAATAGTTTCTGCAGGTTTTTTGGTGCAAGGAACCGAAGACGGTTTATTCACTGGCTGGAGGAAAGCATCCAGTTTTTGGGCTTTGCTGTCGGTGCGCACCATCTGATGCGCGTACACATGCTCGCTACGGTCTGCCGATGACGTATTTGAACTTTTTACTTCACTAACAGATGCTGACAATCCAGGAAGTAAAGCCTGATGAGAAAAACCAAATTGATCCTGATGAGTTGATGCCAAGTACAGGAAGGTATGATCATACAAGTTTCTTTATATAGGCCTACCTGTGTGAAATATGTGCGGGAGGAATTGGAGCCAAGGAGTTTACTCTCAACGTGCTTTTGAATGCTCTCGATTATGCTGTCTTCATGAAGGAAGTGAACTTCGTGCTTGGTGGGATGCACATTGACGTCGATGTTATGAGGCGCAATTTCTAAACTTTTGAAAAAAGCAGTGAATGTGGCATCGGTTACTTCTTTCTATCTTCTTGAATCTTTTTCACATTGTGGGGAATGTACGAAGAGAAAGCAAGCAATCGTCTGCTATAAATACCTGAGATAAAGAAAAGGGTGTGTGTTCTTGGGAAGATATGCCGTATAAACCGTCTCAATCGCTTTCTTCAAGGCACTGGATTCAACCAAACGATCTGTGAAATATTTACATGGCCTAGTATCAAATCAGAACGGCTGAATTTACTGCCACGATACAATAGAGAGAACAGCAAGTACTCACGGTTGATGAACAGGATGAAGGTACACTTCTTGACCGAATAGTTGGCGTTGCTAATATACCCCTTAAGTTTAAAGCTTAGCTTCTGATCTTCACACTCCACTTCAATCATCTCTCTGTAAATAAAGAAAGCAAACAATGCCTCATTGATTTGTAGTGATGGAGATCATGGCCTTCAAAACGTTGTGCTTAAGTAGATATTATTTGGGCCTCTCAGATGGCGCAATGGCAGTTCGGTAGCCCACCACTGCGGTGGACTGATCTGGACATAAGGACCTTCCTAGGAGAAACCTGTGGCTTCTTCAGTCTCAGCTAGTTGGAAAACCTCCCCAAGCTTATCTACAACACATCTGCATAACGACCAATACCAGCACCATTGGAACCAGTAATGACCAGGGTTCATAACAATGGGAAAATTACAGGCCAATAAAAGTGCTCTGAATATACCGATACCTGCTCACTGCTACTCCAAACACCACTCGGATGTTGTCCAGAATGGAAGCATTTGGCAAAGTCTTCACATCCGCAACCATTTCTCCTTGCTAAATCATACAACAGAGGATCTTTTAGATCTTTCACATGGCCAAGAGATGTTTTCAAAGTGCCTAAAGTGTAAGGGTCCAAGAATCAGTGTTCTAATACTCTATAGTCGTAATAGTCTTAACCTTACCTTTTTGACAGTGAAACTTTTCCCAGAGTTATGAATAGCATATCTGTGAGGATATAAATCAAAACAATGTCATTGACAGACATGTACCATTTTGCGGACCCAGATTAACTTCTGAATAATAGTAAAACATGATGAACCAACCTACTCATCACCTCCACAATCCTGGAGTATTCCTCAGCCGGGCTTCTGAGGGCTTTCCTTCGGGTTTGTACATTGTAGAACAGGTCCTCTACCTATGGTCAGTAGCCATGTTACTATTTTAAACACGTTACTGCTGTACTGTATGCATATATATCTGTATAGTCACATAGTTTGACCAGCACAATGACCAAGTACAGTGGTACCTCGGTTCTCGTCGATAATTCGTTCCAGAAGGTTTGTCGAGAACCGAAAACGACGAGTACCGAGCAGATATTTAAGAATGTAAATAAGGAATTACAAATAATGGAAGAAAATAATGTAAATCGAATTAATCCGTTCCAGACCCCCCGAAAATAAAAAATCTCATGTAATTTACTGAGTAATGGACTGAAAGTACAAAACACGCACTTAGTTATTGGTTAACCAACTGCAGCCTGTGTTCTGGAGCATTCAATTCCTGATTTGTTTTCGGTTGGCTCTTATACAGTGGTGCTTGAAAGTTTGTGATCCCTTTAGAATATTCTATATTTGTGCTTAAATATGACCTAAAACCATCAGATTTTCATACAATTCCTAGACACAGACAGAAACAACCCAGTTAAACAAATGAGACAAAAATATTATACTTGGTCATTTATTTATTGAGGAAAATTATCCAATATTGCATATTAGTGAGTGGCAAAAGTATGCGAACCTTTGCTTTCAGTATCTGGTGTGACCCCCTGTGCAGCAATAACTGATACCTTCTCTTGAGATTCAGTTCATGGACAGATGTCCTGACATTTTCCTTTAGAATTCTCTGATATAATTCAGAATTCAATGTTCCATCAATGATGGCAAGTCGTCCTGGCCCAGATGCAGCAAAACAGGCCCAAACCATGATACTACCACCACCATGTTTCACAGATGGGATAAGGTTCTTATGCTGGAATGCAGTGTTTTCCTTTCTCCAAACATAACACTTTTCTTTTAAACCATAAAGCTTTACTTTTCTTTTAAACCATAAAGCTTTAGTGGTCTCATCCGTCCACAAAACATTCTTTCTTCAGTAGCCTTCTGGCTGTTCCCGTGATCTTTATCTTAAAAGCAAATGCAGACGAGCACAATGTTCTTTTTGGAGAGCAGTGGCTGATGGTGGACTCATGACCATTAACTTAGCCAATGTGAGAGAGGCCCTTCAGTTGCTTAGAAGTACCAGGTGGTGCTTTGTGGACCGTCACCAACTATTACAAACCTATCCTCTTGAGTGTCTTGTTGGTCTACCCCTCCTGGGTAGGGTAACAGTGGTCTTGAACATCCTCCATTCATCACATCTTGTCTGACTGGTTGGATTTGGGTGAGTCCACTCTTTAGAGATGGTTTTTGTAACCTTTTTTCCCAGCCCTGATGAGCATCAAAACTGTTTTTTTCTGATGTCCTCTCAGAAATCCTCCTTTCTTCGTGCCATGATCACACCTTCCCCACAAACGTGTTTTTGTGAAGAAGCCAGAACTTTGATAGATTCCTGTTCTTTAAAATAAACGGGCGCCCACTCGCACCTGATTGTCCATCCTATTTATGTTGGATTGAAAACACCCGACTCTAAATAATTTTAACCCCTTCAAATTAACTGCTAATCCTAGAGGTTCACATACTTTTGCCACTCACCAATACTGGATCATTTTCCTCAAAAAATAAAAGACCAAGTATAATATTTTTGTCTCATTTGTTTAACTGGGTTCTCTTTATCTACTTTTAGGACTTGTGTGAAAATCTGATGATGTTTTAGGTCAGATTTATGCAGAAATATAGAAAATTCTAAAGGGTTCACAAACTTTCAAGCACCACTCCAACTAAGCTGTTTAGGACCCATGGACACTTATTTGCACAGAATACAATACAACACTGAATCGCTGTGTACTGAATCGTGAATCGAGTTTCAGCTGTAAAGAGTCGCACAGTTTGACTCCTACGAGTTTAAGCAAGTGCACCAAGTATTGAGCAAACAATGAGAGTCGAGACAGATTTTTCTAGTCAAACTGCATCGAGAACCGAATTTGACGAGTTCTGAGGTGGTCGAGAACCTTTATTATCTAAGCCCAAAAGCACAACTGAGTAAGCCTAGGACGGCAGTGGCAAGGAAAAACTCCCTGAACATTAGGAAGGACCAAGACTCAAAAAGGGACCCAACCTCCTTGGGCAGCCAAGAAGTGATATGTAAGAATTAAACTAATGAATAAGATTATAGTAAGCATTTTAAATGAGCAGAAGCTAAATAAATATTAAGAGAGCACTTATTTAAAAATATAATTAAAGTATAAAATATGTAGACTAATACATTTGAGATAATGTAATATTATGAAGATGATGTGCCTATTAAAACAAATTAACAAAGTACCGAGGTACGCCTGTAATTAAATGTTCAGCTATTAAACAAAAATTGTTTGGTGTCATATCTGTGATTTGTTATATGCCACGAATTAAAGAAAAGGGCAAACATCCAGTAGTGGAGAATCCATCATTTGGATTCCAGTGCTTGTATGATGACCAACTTATCGTAATAAATCAATATAAATCAGATAAAAAGCATGTGTATGTTTAGTGCCATAAGTATAAGATGTTTTGAATTTGTAGTGATTTACTGAGATCAAAGTTCCCTGGTTTCCAGCACATGGTTTTGCTGGGCCTTTCATCTTGCCATCACAGTAGCTGGCTCTGTGGATTAAAACAATAATTTGGTAACATGAGCTGAGATATAAGTGCAGGCATTAAGCCACGGCCATTTTAAACAAACACTTGTCTAAGCAGCTGATACAGCGCACTCACCGGTAGGCACATTTTCCATCAGCTGTTTTAGTGGTTATCACGACATGCGCTACATGGCTTATGCTTGCAAGAGCCTACAACACACAAGAGCAGAGCGAACGTACCTTTAACAGAGGCCTTAAGAACTTCAAGTGTTTTCCTTCAATTTATGTATACCTCTCCTCTGAAACCATAGGTGGAAATAGAAGCAAGGTCCTCAAAAGTCTGAAGCTTGCTTGTTGTAAAACGCTCACAGACTATATCCAGGTCTTCTTTCTGCAAAAGGGCAATCAAAAGACAATAAGCGAGCTTCGTAGTGAAAATTAAACTTTCTAATCCACACTTTTTACCTGTTAGCCAGTGCTGGGTAAGATGACACCATCACTGACGCATTAACATTATGGATATTATCAGGTCATATTTCATTTTACAACTCATTTTACTCACAATTAGTAGCTGCTTGGTCTCGGCCCATCACCACAGTGGTGCTTGAAAGTTTGTGAACCCTTTTGAACCCTTAACCCTTTTCTATATTTCTAGAAGTCTTAAAAGTAGTTAAAGAGAACCCAGTTAAACAAATGAGACAAAAATATTATACTTGGTCATTTATTTATTGAGGAAAATTATCCAATATTACATATCAGTGAGTGGCAAAAGTGTGTGAACCTCTAGGATTAGCAGTTAATTTGAAGGTGAAATTAGAGTCAGGTGTTTTCAATCAATGTGATGATTATCAGGTGTGAGTGGGCACCCTGTTTTATTTACAGAACAGGGATCTGTCAAAGTCTGCTCTTCACAACACGTTTGTGGAAGTGTATCATGGCACGAACAAAAAAGATTTATGAGGACCTCAGAAAAAGAGTTGTTGATGCTCATTATGCTAGAAAATTTTACAAAACCATCTCTAAAGAGTTTGGACTCCACCAATCCACAGTCAGACAGATTGTGTACAAATGGAAGACATTCAAGACCATTGTTAGCCTCCCCAGGAGTGGTCAACCAACAAAGATCACTCCAAGAGCAAGGCGTGTAATAGTTGGTGAGGTCACAAAGAACACGAGGGTAACTTCTAAGTAACTGAAGGCCTCTCTCACATTTGCTAATGTTAATGTTCAAGAGACCACCATCAGAAGAACACTAAACAACAATGGTGTGCATGGCAGGGTTGCAAGGAGAAAGTCACTGCTCTCCAAAAAGAACATTGCTGCTCGTCTGCAGTTTGGTAAAGATCACGTGGACAAGCCAGAAGGCTATTGGAAGAATGTTTTTGGTTTAAAAGAAAAGTGTTATGTTCGGAGAAAGGAAAACACTGCATTCCAGCATAAGAACCTTATCCCATCTGTGAAACATGGTGGTGGTAGTATCATGTTTGGGGCCTGTTTTGCTGCATCTGGGCCAAGGACGGCTTTAACATCTTAATTTCACAAGGAATTCTGAATTATATCAGAGATTCTAGAAAGAAAAAAGGTCAGGAAACTCTGTCCATGAACTGAATCTCAAGAGAAGGTGGGCATGGCAGCAAAGACACGACCCTAAGCACACAAGCCGTTATACCAAGATTGTTCAAGAGAATAAAGTTAATGTTTTGTAATGGCCCAAGTCAAAGTCCTGGAACCTTACTCCAACATCAAAATGCTGTGGAAGGACCTGAAAGTTAGCAGTTAAGTTAGGAAACTCACGCAACCTCCCGAGCTGAATCTGTTCTGTACGGAGGAATGGGCTCAATTCATCTACCAAAAGCCGGTGTGGCATGAACTGATCAACAGTTACAGTAAACTTTTAGTTGAGTTATTGCTGCACAGGGGGTCCCACCAGGAACTGAAAGCAAGGTTCACATAACTTTTTGCCACTCACTAATATTCAATATTGGATCATTTTCCTCAATAGATAAATGACCAAGTATAATATTTTTGTCTCATTTGTTGAACTGGGTTCTCTTTATCTACTTTTAAGACTTGTGTGAAAATCTGATGATGTTTTAGGTCATATTTATGCAGAAATATAGAAAATTCTGAAGGCTTCACAAACATTCAAACACCACTGTACAACACTACTAAGCTGGATATTAATTAAAACAAAACTTTTTGAAAACTGCCAACTGTTTGGAACAATGTGACCTTATTTCATATGGTGGACTTGCGTTATTGTGGAACATACCCTAATTCCTGTGCCATTATCCTGAATCTGGATCAGTTTTAATCCCCCCTCTTTGACAGTAACTTGAATGTTGGTGGACTTCGCATCTAGACTGTAAAGAAAAAAAAAAGATTTCTTTTACCATGGTTACATATGGGTTATGTTCTGACTCTAATAACACTGGACAACAGTTGTTTTTTTCTCCTCAATCAGTTCAGTATAGTTTGGTGCTCTGTACTTGAAAAATTGTACTGTGCTCTGAATATTCTCAACAACATTCATGAACAATCCATCAAATGTCAATATTCTGTCAAGTCTTGACAGTTCCAAACAAACTTTTTCTACCTGGTGACAGCAAACTCTATCCTTTCAAACTTGAACACAGTAGTTCTGCTTTAGCTTTTGTCCTGACCAATTCAATTAATTTTTCCTGAGTTGTCAGATTCAACATCTGGATCAGCTTCGCTTCTTCCTCTGCTTCATGTGTTGTGGCATCTTCATCTGCATCTAGGCTCCCCATCTCTGGTAGCTTTGGTACTGGCAAGCTGTCATCGTGGAGCACTGATCTCATGGTTGAAGGCAGATTCTGTATTCTGTAGAGTTTTTATATTTAGTAAAGAAGCATCTAGATTGGTCAGGCAGAAGTAACAGTCCATCACATGATCCTATTGTTCATCGGGACTGCAAATGACATTGACTTGTGAGTACCTCTGAACCAAGCTCTCAGGTCGACTGCACATGTTGCAAATGTGAGGAGTCCAGGGTTGTTCTTGGTCACCAATTTTACACCTGGATTAGGTATGAGTTTCTGCCATCTTAAATCTTCCTGAAGACATGTCGTCTGTAGAACATCTGTCAACATGCATCCAAATAGCATCTGTAAATGTTGAGAAGACAACATTTGCATAGCACCTTCACTGAGTGCATACCCAGACATGCTTGACCAAACAGCTTGCTTTGGTGGCAATATACCAGTGAACTTCAACTATGACGGGGGAAAAAACACAAGGATATTATATCTAGGTGGTAGAAAAATGTAATGGTCATTGTGGTCAGGGTGACCCAAAAATCCAGAAAGCAGCTACACACAAGTGATGGGTGAAGCAAAATCGTCGTTGTCCAGTGTAAATTAGTGTTCAGAGTAATAAAGGGCAGTAATAATAGTTCGGCAGACAAAAACATCATTAACTGCTACAGTTTAATTCCAAACTTACCAATTCTCAATCATCTCTTTAATTGCATTTGCAGGTCGTTGAATAACTTCTCCAGCAGCAATACGGTTCACCACCGTCTCATCTAGCCTGCGAATCACGCCTGCCATATCGCACACTTACACAGTGTCAGAAATTAAAATCTGTACTCATGCAACATTAAAAATCTAAGTAGTATACGTAAATATCAGTGGCAGACGACACATGCATTAAGCTTGTAAAACATATCTATCCATGGAGGTCCTCAGCTTCCTCCAATGAGATTAAAGGAAAGTCAGACTGCATGACCGAAAACAATCTTCTCATTGCATAGTGCACTAATGAGGGAGTTTTGATATTCGTCAAGTCATACTTAAAAGTGTAACATAGAACACCTTAAGCACTTCTAAAATCCTTCCATTCACCGCACTGTCCAAACAATATAGTCTAACGGATGTTGAGCAGTGAATATGCATGTTACACTTTGTAGGGAATAGGGAGAATGATACGATTTCGAACACAGCCAGCCCTCCGAGTTTCCCGCCCAAATTGTGAAACGTAAGACGATGTCATGGTGGCCATTGCAGTTCTTCTTGAACTTATGTCGCCATCTACTGACTTTGGTGGTAATTTGTACACACGTCGTTGGTTAAAAGTATCAGGAGTGACACGTATATACAGGCAAGCGAGAAAAAGTGCTTCAAATAAAGCAAAATAGCATACGGCAGTTGCTGTGAGAAACCACATAGCTGACCTTTGTCACGTCAACTGCAGCTATTCTGAAGACCAGACTCTAAATGTGCAGCAAATTCCTGTTTCTATTAAGAGGATAGGTCAACGCTTTGAAACAACAACACATGTTGCCAGAAAGAAAGGATCTGGAAGCCCCAGTTCTTCAAGCAAAGAGAACTACCTATTGATTTTTACAGTTTACAAATACAGAAAAAAACACCTCAGAAAAACCTCTCAGCAGAATCCAAGACCTCAGAAAACAAGATTCAAGAACCAGAAGGTTTTCTAATGCAGGTTTTGTGTTTCGATAATGTGTTAAAAAGCCATAACTGTCTAAAAAACATCAAGAACCGAATGAAGTTCCTGGCAGAACTTCATACAGTGGTTCAGTAGAGTTTTTTATTTGAGTTGCATGGTTATTGTCAAGTGAGAAATACAACAATAAATGCATCTCTAATACCATTAATCATGGAGGTAGAGGTGTCATGGTGTGGGGAGCCTTTCAGCTCCTAGTACTGATGAGTTGAGTCAATTAATGCTTTGGAGTACAGGAAAATACTGCAGAAAGGCTTCCCACAATTGAAAAGTTGTTTCCTAAAGAGGAAATAATGATCACATTATTTTTCAGCAAGACAATGCTCCTGCATAACCACATAAAACACCAAGAAGTGGCTTGACAGCAAGTCACTGAGGCTCATATTCTGGCCTAGTCAGAGTCCAGATTTGTCCATAGAATATCTGGATCAAAAATAAACACAAACTGCCAAACATTTTTCAACTACTCGTCATCTGACCTACACTAAGTTACTTTATCTATTATTTGCTGCTAAGACCATTAAAAGCTTAATATTTGCACATTTTGGTTGGATTGTGTGTGTACAACCCCAAATAAGAAAACATTGGGAAAGTACTGGAAAATGGAAATGGAAAATGTAAAATAAAAGAAATGCAGTCCGTCTTACATTTACATTGACATTATATTTCATGACAGACAGCATGAACCCAAGATATTTCATGTTCTGGTCAACCTCATTTAATTTTTAATACTGTATACAGCCATTCCTAAAAATCTGGACGTTGCCATTTAAGGCTAGTAATGAGATACAATAATAATAACATTGTAATTTCAAAGTGATGTTAACAGTTGATTTTAATCCTGATTTGGCATAAAAGCAGTATGCATGAAAGTATTTGATGAGCAAAAATGGACAGAGGATCTCAAGGTTGTCAACAACTGCTTGAGAAAATGATCAAAATGTTTTTTAAAAAATGTTCCAAAAGACAGACAAAGGGAGAAGCTATTTCATACCAAGTCTCTTGCTTATGATTTATTGTTAAGACCACTGAAAGAGTAATGTACAGCACTCATGATTCCGTAGGTTGTGGTACCATTTTTCTTCAGTGGGGACAGGACAACTGCACAGGACTGAAGAAAGAATGAATGGTGCCAAGTACACCCCAATTCTTGGGATAAACCAGTAGCCATGTACTAGACAGCTGACGATGGGCAGCATGACAACGACCCCAAAAACACCACCAAAAAAAGCCACCAAAATGCAAACAAATGTCCCACCCCCTCAGACTCTCACACACAATCAGATGCATACTAAACAAAACATAAATAAAACTGAAGAAAATGAATCTTTAATGGGTTTTGAGTTCAGGCTGGAAGACAAAAAAAATCTAATTATATATGATATGATGCTTTTCTATAGGTACTGTATTTTTTGTCTACTTCTTTCTTTCCTTCCTCACGTTTGTCCAAACAAAAACTTAATTTATAAATCACTTCATGTGAGCAATAACGTAATACATTCCAAACCTCATTACTACTTCATAAGAGAAACAAATCATTTAAACACCACCACCAATGGTCCCATCTTAAATTGAATACTGCAGTCTTTACACTGGTACCACTGCATGAACAGAAAATCCAACATACTTTTTCGTAAAGTTGTCAGTATTTAAATACATAAAAATTTTCTTGAAAGTCTTGCTTTCCTAAAAAAGTACAGAGTCAAGGCCAGTTTAATTTCGATAGTTTAATGTCAGACGCATCAAGTAAAACAGACAGACTAACTCTGCATGTTCAGTTTAGTTATCTACAACATGTGCATGGACTATTGAAAATAAATGGCAGTTACATTTTTTTATCTGTGTTCACCTCCAGCTTCAGTCATCTGTTTTACTTCTAAAACAACAAATACATTGTACATAGATGAAATTTTTGTAAAGTTGCAAAAAATATACAAGACAAAAACACAAATATTGGGTCAGACCAACACAAAACATCCAGAGTACAGATATTTCAGAAACATTTTTAAACTACTAAGCTAAAGCAAATCTTTACTGACCTTCAAAAAGGAGGAAGATAGTTAAAAAAAAAAAGGAAGTTTGTGGTAGCTTTTATCCTACTGTGTTCCACATATCCATCCTTACTTTAGACATTCCTTCACTGCAGACAGAATTTCATCATATATAGCATTTCTGTTATTCTTTGTAACCTGCAAGCACACACAAACAGCAGCAATGCATTAGCACTGACCTTGGATACAAGATGTAATGTTTTCTGATTAGGTTTGTTATGGTGCCATGGGTAATTAAGTCAAGACAAATTATTTTAGCACTTTTAAATAAATAAAATTGTGTACTAATAATTAACCAGGGTAATGCACCCTGTCACACTGCCCACATTATTGAGGAATGGTTTGAGGACATGGTGCCAACTCTTCCCCAGGGAAATGACACGTTCCATAGTGTGATACCAGACAAATACTTGAAAGACAACTTTATGTTACAGTCATAACATACCCTGTAATTGGCTACAAGAACCATTTGTAGGCTGTGATTTCAAGAAAAAAAGATGAATATTTAAAATTTCTTCCATTTCATGAAATACTGCAGTGTTCTTTTTTCTTTAAAAAAAAAAAAATGAAATCAAAGTTAAACATATACACAGACCTAGTTTTTGTCCAGCATTGTGTAGCCAACTACAGGTGATTACAATTGTGGTTAGGTGAAGCCAGATTCGGGTGCAGTGGTTCAGACGTTAGCACTGTCTCCTCACAACTCTGAGATCCCTGGTTCGATCCCGACATCAGTTTCCACCGGTGTGGAGTTTCAGTGCCTTCCCCATGTAGTGTGGGGTTACTCTGGGTACTGCGGTTCCCTCCCACATTCCAAAGACATGTGCATTAGGGTAACTGGTGTTTCTAAAGTGCCCCTTAGTGTGTGTGAGCCCTATGACTAGTGTCCTGTCTAGGGTTGTTCCTGCCTTGCACCACCGGTTTTCCCACGACCCTGACTAGGATTAAGCGGATAAGAAACTTCTTACTTATTTCTCTAATTTCCAAATAAAATTCCCTTTTTAATGTGACCTACTGTATATTCGTCATTCATCTCCTAAACTGACAAGCATGTGCAAAATACCAACGTGTGAATTAATTGAACTCATGTGATTCATCCAGAGGTAAACAATCAAAATGGAGTCAGAAGTAGCAGGCACTTCTTTAAAGGTCAGGTTAAATTGAACATGTTATTCGGCCACTTCTTTAGTTTGCATCCTTGGTTTCTTTAAACTTTTAAACTAACTTGTCTCATTTAATTTGTATATTCTCTCTATTCTACAATAGTCCATCATAAATAACTAAGGGAATCTGGCCTCAGTGTAATGTCACATGTATACGCCCAACAAAACAATAAGGCAAGGGTTGAAACAATTGATCTTGTGTGTATATTTGTTCCTTATGTATGCTAAAAATCAGAAGTTGAATTTTAATATTAGAAGTAAATTGCTGATTTACTTAAAATCAGCATAAATGGAAATTGTTCATCCCTAGAAAATTATTAATTGTTCAGTAAATTGCTTAAACTGTTCATCCTTAGCATAAATATTTTTAATCAACAGGCCAAAACATGAAATAATACTTTGCAATTTAAAGTACAGTATACACTTACCGTCAACACTCTGACATCCTTCCTTGCTCGGATCTCCTCCACCAGGCCCATGGATTTAGAAATGGGAATAGTGCCAAACACAGAGCATGCCGAGGTGTCCAGAGCCTGTTTCACAGAGTGGATAAACTTCTGGCTAAAGCCTTCCATCTTCCCAATCTCGTCTATAACAAACACCTTGCGGGTTCCATCGCCCAGCTGTAAGGAATGACACAGAGAGCAGGCTTATGCTGAGGTAGGCTCTCTAAAATGTTCAGTTTGATCCCTTCGTCTTCAGCATCTGAGCTAGAAGTTACTGTTTAAAGTTAATGTGATTGATTATTTAGTTTTACATGAAAGGGAAACGTTTCAAATAATTTATCCAAGGAACAAGGGCAGTACAAAGGAGAAAAGAGTGAGGAAAAGTTTAGCATCTCTCAGGTTTATGAAAATGAGGGGGAAAAAACAATGCAGAGACAGACAGATGCACCATACACCAACATTATATTGTGGGGATGCTTTTTTCAGCACAAACTGAAGAACTGATCAGGACTGAAGGGAAATGGATGCTGTAAATACACCCAAACTCCTAAAGAAAACCTGAAGGGTTCTGCTAGGCTGCTGAAGATCAACTGGTGGTTCACCTTTCAATACCAAAGCTCTAAACTCAGTTGAAAAAGAAAAAACAAAATAAAACCACAGTAAATTAAGGATAGGACAGTCCATATCCTTGAGTCTTTCAGAGCTCTACCTTAAATCAGGAAGAAAGTTTAGAATATTCCCCGATCTAGGTGTGCAAAGCTGGTACCCAAACAAACTGATGGCTATAAGTAAAACAAAAAGGTGGCTCTACAAAGTAAACAATCAGACAGCTGACCACTTTTCCAAACCTGTTGTTTTAACTTCTTATTTTTGATTAATTTTCTTGTTACTCAAAAGTTGTAAAGCAAAGTGTGTAAACAAAGATATTTAATTTAAAAACATTTAATTTAAGTGTGTAAGAAAAAAAAAAAAAAAAAAAAAAAAAAAAAAAAGAGGTATAATGATTTCCTATAGGCAATGTATCAGCCACTCATCTTCAGATACAGGAATCAGGTTAAAAATATTGTAGCTTTTGTATATCAGTTTCACGAGTAATACCATGAATGACAACTAGTGACACGCCACGAAAACAGCCAACATAACACTTACATTTCTAAAAAGAGGCAGTACAACACTCTCAAATGAGGGCAGATCAACAACGTACTGCCCCACCCGATATTCACGTTTGCCAGCTGGCGCTTCTGTTCTAAAGATAAAAGGAGAGGACGGAAATTTACACAAAAGTGAAATATTGAACAGGTGGTTAATGAAAACAGCAATCAAGTGTGGCATACCCCACTCTTGCCAGAATCCCTCTGTGGCCATTAACTGTGACTACATCAAATCCCACTCTCCGCCCATTCTCTCTGACCTCCTCTGTGCAGAAGCCATCAACACTCACACCAGCAGAGCTCAGAGCTTCCCACACTTTCTGGACTAGTGTGGTTTTTCCCACTCCTAAACAGGGAGAGAAACTTGATGTATAACATATGTTGGACTGCATAGTTCAGTCAAGCTAAAGATATGTTTATGGGGGCACAATAACCACATGCACAAATGAATGCTAAATGAAATGATCATGGTGATTTTACAGCCTGACATAATAACTTGACTTCCATTGCAATTAACAGCATGCATTACTGTGTACAGTCGTATGAAAAAGTTTGGGCACCCCTGATAATTTTCATGATTTTAGTTTATAAATCATTGGTTGTTCAGATCAGCAACTTGAGTTAAATATATCATATAGCAGACAAACACAGTGATATTTGAGAAGTGAAATGAAGTTTATAGGATTTACAGAAAGTGTGCAGTAATTATTCAAACAAAATTAGGCAGGTGCATAAATTTGGGCAGCCCAACAGAAAAATTACATCAATATTTAGTAGATCCTTCTTTTGTAGAAATAACAGCCGCTAAACGCTTCCTACAGCTTCCAGTCTGGATTCTGGTTGAAGGTGCTTTGGACCATTCTTCTTTAGAAACATCTCCAGTTCAGTCAGGTTTGATGGTTTCCAAGCATGGACAGCCCACATTTTCACTAATATTCATGTCTGGGGACTGAGATGGCCATTCCAGAACGTTGTACTGGTTCCTCTGCATGACTGCCTTAGTAGATTTTTGAGCAGGGTTTGGGGGGTCGTTGGCCTCGGTGGCAACTTTGTCACTAGATTCTTGAACATTTGTTCTCAAGAATCTGGAGATATTACTGGAAATATTATCACTGGAATCTTCATGCGTAATACCAGGAGAGATCTTTTTACGAAGCTTAACAAGATTCCTAGTAACCTGCACTATGGCCAAACAGGTCGACCACCGCATGATGAAACCGCCACCAAATTTTTACTGTGGGTAGCAAGTGTTTTGTCTTGGATGGCTGTGTTTCTGTTTTCCCCGCTCCTTGTTATGTCCAAATACTTCCATTTTAGTTTTCATCAGTACACAGCACTTTATTCCAAAATGAAGCTGGATTGTCCCAACGTGCTGTAGCACACCTCATAGTGACTATTGTTTGTGGGCGTGTCTGCAGAAAAGGCTTCTATCTGGCATGTACTCTCCCATACAGCCTCCTGTAGCATTGAATCCTTGTGCAAAGTGCGCTGTATAGTTTGAACGATGAACCAGTGACACCATATCTGCAAGACAAGATGAGGTTGTAGGTCTTTGCTGGAGGTGGTCTGGCTTGCTTAGACTGTTCTCGTGTGATACTCATCTGTTTTCTCACCAGTCCCTTTTATTCGCCTCTGCCTATCTGAGATTTTTCTTGGTCTGCCACTTCGGGAGTTCCTTAACTAGAACTGTGCCTGTGGTCTTCCATTGCCTCACTATGTTCCTCACAGTGGAAACTGACAGCTGAAATCTCTGAGAGAGCTTTTCCCTTTCCCTGAACCATGATGTTGAACAACCTTTGTTTTCAGGCCATTTGAGAGTTGTTTTGAGGCTCCCATATTGCCACTCTTCAGAGAAGATGCAAAGAGGAGAAAAACTTCCAATTGGCCACCTTAACCCTTTATCATAGTTGGACTCACTTGTGTATGTAGATCAAGGGTCAGTGAGCTTACAAAACATATTTTGTGTTCCAATAATTAGTGCTAAAGGTTTCAAATAGGTATGCCCGTGGGGTGCCCAAATTTATGCACCTGCCACTAATATGGTTTGAATAATTACTGCACACTTTCTGTAAACCTATAACTTAATTTCACTTCTCAAATATCACGGTGTTCATCTGCTATATGATATATTTACCTGAAATTGCTGAGCTGGACAACCAATGATTTATAAAGAAAAATCATGAAAATTATCAGGGGTGCCCAAACTTTTTCATACGACTGTATATACAAACACACACACACACTACATACATAGGCACCAACTCTCCCATGACCCTAGTCAGGATCCAGAGGGTAATAAATGGATGAATGAATTAATCTTTATATCAGATACTAATGCTATTTCACGACAACTGGTGATGGAAAAAGAACCAAGAAACTACAATATATTAATCATTTTAAATAAAATAAAAAAGTAAAAATAAGTTTAGCAATAGGTCATATCATTTTTACTTTAACTCATCAAAATAATTTTTGTAATTTCCAATAGATGTTATGCGTTTTCAGTGTTTCAACTTGAGGCTTTTAAATTGGTTCAATGAAATGGAAATTTGGAGTCGAAATTAACTTAATCCAGTGTGTTATGCTGTCAACAGCCGACAGCTACATTAATACATCATAGGAGGAGCACTTTGTTTTCAGAAATTATATTAACAATAGTATGCTCATTTTCGGTAATATACTAATCTTACATTTATTCCAGATGTACAGTAGTACTACTTCAGCATAAAGACAAACAACTAAGCAAAAACTAAACCAGACGGTGGACGAATACATTCTGAGGTTGGGGTAAGTGAATAATTGTGTAAACTTGATTTTTCACTGAACTATTCTGTTATAGGAGTGCAGTTGTGTGAGATTTACTCTTTGTTACGTTTGCAGTTACTGAGAGTTGATGAAGGTATCCCATATCATTCATGTTCTGATAATGGAATTTCTGTTTTGCAGGTGTTGCATGACTTTATGGAAATTGTATGAATTTACTGAAGCTGCAACTCTAGATGAAGTGGCGTTCTAAGTTATGTGGCTGTTTTGCAGCATATAATGAAAGACTACAGTAAACCATTACAAAGACAATAATTGATGTGGAAGTTTGACTGGGTTTCGGTTGCATTTACCCAAACTAACAGTTCTCCAGTCCAATGTGGAATTTGTGAAACGTTCAAAGAAACACAGGAAAAGGACTAAAATTCGCTCTGACTTTTGTACTTTTTCTACACCAAGCAACATCAAACATTTCCTTCAGTTCAAGAGACATTTGAAAAAGAGAGAAACTGGAAACTGCCTTTTTGTGCTCCTTTGATTACTGCTCATAAAAGTCATTATCATCAGGCACGTACATTTGAAGAACTCAGACCTAACCAATGATTTTCAATGCTGCATTCAGTCCCCTGCAACTGATGAACGAGATGACTTTGAAGATATAACGTCACCAGAATTTCTGTAGGCAAGTCTGATCAGTGGTGATTTGCCTCCCTTTCCTTCGGATGCAAGCAGTCCTTAATGTGTCCCAGTCAACAGTTCAAGAATTTTGGTGAATGGACAGGACCAACAACTAAACAGCAAACATTTTGAAAGGGCAAAGTGCAAATTTGAGGACTTTTTTTAGGTCTTCATTAACTGAAGCATTATAGAGTGCAAATCCACTTAATTTCCTTGGAATACAAGGGCTGTTATGCACAAAGCACAAACGCAGTTTTATATACAGAACTTCATGACCATAGAACCAGCTGAATATGTTTTAAGTACACAAACAATGGTCTTTTCTTATGTTCTTATTCCAACTTTACTCTACAACATTTGAATTCCATCTTTGAGGATACAAAATGAAACTGAGCAGTCTGGCCAGTACTGGTCATTTGAAGATGGAGACTTTTTTTTAAAGAAATTCTACTCCTCCCTGCTCAAGATACTGTAGAGTGTAGCTATAACACTGAAAACTTAAATTTCTAAACCTTTAGGCATATAAAAATTCTAGCCAGTCTGTCAACAATCCACCTCACTTTGCTTTGTAAATCCAAGCACAAAGATTATGGGTATCATGGATTTGGAACCATTGACAAAAAAAAAATTCAATATCTAGAAACAAATGGTGTGTTTATATACAGTCTTGCTTGTAATGTAAAAGGAATATTGTTTTATGTGGCAGCAGACAACTTGGCTGCACAACAGATTCCTTTAATGTGGGGAAGGTTTGTAGATTTTGCATGGCTAGTCAGAAAGACATACAGACTTGTGATCTTAGAAGTGGGACCTTTGTTTTAAGGTCACCAGAGTTGTGTGATGAAGCTATAAATGTGCTGAAGCAGGAAGAAATTGAATGTGTTAATGGTGTGAAACAAGACTGTTCCCTTACCAGAAATGTTTTCACACAGACGAGCTTTCCACTCCATTCCTTACACAATGTGGTGGAAAGCACTGTACCTGTGGAACAGTCGGTTCCTTACAGATTTTATTTCCAAGAAGCACTTCATATTAGACTAGCTTAATAGTGAAATACAAGGCTTTCCTTTAAAGATTTCAGACAAAATAACCCATCCTCAAAAATTTTAAAAAGAAGGGGGCTGTAGGCGGCAATGGACATGAAAATTGGTGTCTTGTACGGTATCTTTCTCTCTTGATCAGTCATTGTGTTCAGAAGGTGACCAAACATGGGAAACAGCTCTTGAAATCCCAAAAATCACTTCATTAAAGCATTATACTCATCTCATGAAGTTTGGACCTTGGCTGAGTTTTGGACCACCATGTTGAAGAAAAACATTATTTCTTCGAGAAGGTAGTGCACAAAGACAATTTTAAAAACATTTTGCTCACTAGATCTTTGAGGCATCAGCTTATGTTGGCAGGTTCGAAATGAAAAGCATTTTCAAGCCAGCAGATGAGTGTGAAGGTGTCTGATGTGTGTCTGGTAGAGCTGGGGGACAATAGAGAAGTCAGACTTAAGTCACCAATTTAATGACTCGACACCATGACTTGACTAACGGTGATAAAAGACTCGACTTTGACTTGGTACTCATGACTTGAGGGTTGACTTGGAATTGAGACAGATGACTCAAGATGACTTAATTTGCATTTTAAAGAGAAGTATTGAGAAATTAGGAATTTAAAGGATTTTTTGTTGTTGAAACTGTGTGAATTGTGTTTCAACATGCACAAACCTGGCAACCTTTCAGAATGTGGAATCTGGCAGAGAACAATGTACGTAGAAGCTTGTAATCTTGCAGTGGCGATTCCAAAAATAGTAAAGTCTGGATTCAAGTATTACATTATCGATTAAATTAGTAAAAGGAGAACAGCAACATGGAAAGACTGCGGAATCAAAAATCTGCAACACGACCACCATGACATCCAACTTCTTCCATCACTACAAAACCCGCAGAGAATGGTACATGGCTGCATCTTTTAAGCTAACCTTTTGGCTAGTCAAACAGTAGCAAGAAAGATAACGTTAAGTTTAAGATGTGTTAGATATGGCTTTGAATTGATTGTGTATTTATTGAAAAAACAAAATCACCAGTATACCAAAATTGGACTTCAGCATGTGAAATGGCCATCTTCTGACATGCTGTGTATTTGGCATGATGAGTTTGACAGATGCCAAGTAAAAAAAAAAAAATGCAGCAGTATTTGTTAATGTTGAAAGTCAAATTTGACTCTTTATGACCCCGGTCTTTGACTGACTTAAATGTGGAAACTGAAGTTACAGCATCATACATTTCATATGACTTGTGTTACTTAAATATTACCTACAGTAACTTGGGATTTGCTTGAGATTTGAAGGTAAAGAGTTGAGACTTGCTTATATGTGACTTACTTCCACGTTTAATGACTGGACATCTTCCACAGTGGTGTCAGAGAAGCTATCCTGAATAAGTTCCGTAATGATCACACTGTTGGGCTGGCTCCGAACATCATCTAAAATGGAACAAACTATTCAAAGGGAATGGTTCTTTCTGTTAAGAGCTAAAGTGGACTTCCAGACTTTTGTTTTATATTTTGGAGCTATATACTGTTCTGGATAATCAAATCTGCTTCATTATCAAACCTTTTGCCGCATACTTTGTGAAGCAAATGCATAGTTACTGCCTTGTGCAGAAAATCATTGCTAAGGTCTTTGCTTAAACCAGAAGTTCTTAATGACTATATGCCGTGTCATACCTTTTTCAGCAGTGGGTCTTTATCACTCCCAGCACATTCCTGCTTTATTAAAACAACTATAAGTGATTTTTGATGCTTGACTGTTACACTGGCAGTGCCAGCAATAAAGCAATGGATGTTCTGAGACATGATGCAGAAATGTGTAGGAGTAAGGTGTGTGTATATACAGTGGAGCAAAAAAGTATTTAGTCAGCCACTGATTGTGCAAGTTCTCCTACTTAGAAAGATGTGAGAGGTCTGTAATGTTCATCATAGGTACACTTCAACTATGAGAGACGAAATGAAAAAGAAAATCCAGAAAATCACATTGTAGGATTTTTAAACAATTTAATTGTAAATCATAGTGGAAAATAAGTATTTGGTCACCCACAAACAAGCAAGATTTCTGGCTCTCACAGACCTGTAACTTCTTCTTTAAGAAGCTCTTCTG